>PVJS01002760.1:0-81331 GCA_004027185.1 Glis glis
CTCCTCCTCTTCCTGCTCCTCCCCTTTCTTCTTGTGGTACTGGAGATTGAACCAGGAGTATTCTACCTCCGAGCAACACCCCAGCCCTATTTTATTCACTTATTTATTTATTTTTTTATTCTTTATTTTGAAACAGGGGCTCACTAAGTTGCAGAGGTTCTTGCTAAGTTGCTGAGGCTAGCCGTGAACCTGAGATCCTCCTGTCTCAGCCTCCCAAATACTAGGATTACAGTGTGCGCCACCACACCCGGCTTGAACCACGATTCTTGAATATGTTCTGCCCATGAGAAGGCTAAAGTAACTGTGCAAGTCAGCTTCCCTGTACTGTGACCAAAAATACCTGAGAAAACCAACTTACAAAGAGAAGAGTTTACTTTGGCTCACGGTATCAGAGGTTGCGATCCACAGTCGCCGGGCCATGTTGCTTAGGGGATTATTGGAAGGCAGATCGTCATGGCGGGGGGTGTGTAGAGAAAGAAACCCCTTCACCTCATGGGCGGCCAGGAAGCAAAGAGGAAGAGCAAGGGGCCAGGGTCCCAAGGGCATGTGCCATGATGTAGCTTCTCCCATCAGGCTCCACCCCCTAATGGTCCCGTCCTCTCCTCATACCACCACAGGCTGGTGACCAAACCTTCCATACATGGCCTTCAGGGACATTCAAGATCGAAATCAAGCCAGGCATGGTGGTGCACACCTGTAATCCCAGTACTTGGGAAGCTGAGACAGGAGGGTTGCATGTTTGCAACCAGCCTCAGCAACTTAGGGAGATTCCTAGCAACTTAGGGAGACACTGTTTCAAAATAAAAAAAAGGGGGCCAGAGGTGTGGCTGAGAGGTAGAATGCCCCTTAATTCAATCCTCTGTACCACAAAACAAAACAAAAAAATCCAAATCATAATAGTAATCACTTGCTTTCCTAGAAACAGCGTCACTGTGGCCACCACTACCTCCTCCTCTGTCCTCGCTGGTGGCTCTGGGAACACTGTACCTTTTTTCTCAGTACCCAGAGTTATTTATTCCCTCCAACTAAGTCTTAGAAACACGACTTCCTCCAGCTGTGTGTACGGTATGCACAAGTCTGCAAATTCATTGTGCAAAGCATCAGGGTATGGTAGTTAAGATGTTCTTGTCCCAAATAGAAATGTTTGGCTTAACTCAGAGAATAAGGCTGTCAGAATATCCACCCAAATGCACTGTCCCCCAGTTCTTCGTCAGAGACGAAGAGGCCCCAACGCTAAGACTTGGTGATCCCAAGGCAGAGTGATGGATTATGAAGGAGCACTAAGGAGCATGGATGGTAGGAAAAATCTGTTGAAGAAAGGTGTGACTTGAAGCTCTCTCAAGGTTTGGAGACCGCGCTGCCATGCCGGGCCTATCTGCGGGCCTATCTGCGGGCTGCACCATTAAATTAGGGCAAACACGACCAAATGAATATGTTGCAATCACATCCCTGTTATTTTTCTGTATCTCCAATTTATTCAGGGAGCAGGAGAGATATTTAACAATTACTTAGCAGCCTTCTTTACAGAACGAGAGGATGAATACAGATAACGCTAGAAAAGATTATTGAGAGCAGAATATTGAATTATCTGCGGGTGGAAGGCGGCGCATGAATAATTCATTCTCCCCACCTCAGGTGTCGCCCCTCCTGGGCCCGTGAGATCAGGCTGCCGGGCCGGGCTGTGGGCAGGGGGTGCTGGAGGAGGACGGGTTAGCACCGTGGCTCGCCCCGTTTTGCAAAAGGTGCCAAGCTACCCGGATCCTGCCAGGCGAACGCAGCTGCATTTTAACTCCTTGCTTTTCTGCGGAGCATATTTAATTTCGGCATTGCTGTGGACAGTAATCAGTAATGAAGTCATTACATGCAAGAGGGGTGGAGAGAGAGCTGTCTGCCAACCTCCTCCATTAAATCCAGGGACTTTGGCACATCCCTAATTAAGATCAGAGGCTTGGGTTCCCATTGACAAAGCACTCCATTCCCACGGTGCACAGTCAAGAGCGCTGGAGGGCAGAGCTAATGCAGTGAGCGGGGTAATGGCTTGGATAATTCCAATAAAGATTGCTGGTTATACTAGATTCTGGAGGTTAACTGGTGCCACCCAGAGAAGGAGCCCGTGCCTGGGCATGTTACTGGGTCTGCCGTAGCCCTACAGAGAGACGTGCGAGTCACAGGACCAGGACTGTGGCTAAGTAATTTGCCTGTGGTCTGAGGGATCCCCCTGGAAACTGGGGACTCGCGACTTCCTCTTGTTAAACTTATCGTACCTCCCCTCAGCTCCCAGGATCTGCAGCAAAAAAACACCATCCCAAGTGGATTTGTTGTAGGGAATGGCAAGTAGATAGATCATGTCTATGGAAAAATAAAATAAAATAACACCAATGGCTTGGAAATTCCCTAGGGGGATTATATTGTTTTATTTTTCATTCATTTAGAAATCCGGAGAAAACATTTTGACATTTGACGATTCGCCCTGTTTTCCCCTGAGGAACCAAGCCTAAACGCATTAATTTTAGATCCGTATCTAAGAAACCCACGTCTTGACACGTGGATGTGGGCATGCAGTGGGCGTGGGGTGGGCTAGGGCTTGCAATGTTTTCCTTGTTGTAGCTTCAAGGATTCATTTCTATTTAGATACTGAGGAGCCCTGAGAAGAAAATGGGGGCAGCCCTCACAAGGATGTCTGTGCTATGTAGGAAGGCTCTCCACCCACTAGGGGTCGCTCTCCAAGCCTGGCTCATTTTCCATCCAGGGGTGTCCTGCTGGCATGGGCTTACCTGCTCACCTGCAGGAGATAGACACCTGCCCAGGTGAGGACCTAAGTGACTGGAAAGACCCAAACAGCTGTGACCACCAAACTTTCAGGTTTTCTCTATTGCTTGCTCTGTCTGTCCTGTTTCAAAAGGCCAGTCATGGTAGAAGTCAACAAAAAGACTCTTGGGTTTTTACAAATTATCCTTCTATATGGCTTCCAGGGATGGCCAAGCGGGACATCATCTGCTTGCATCGAGTGTCACTCTGCAGTATTGATATGGGTCCTGGCAGCTCTACTGCCAGGACCACTGGCTGACCCAGCAGAACCCAGTAAGACTCCCGTTTGAGCTCTAAGCCAAAAGGCCTTGAGAATGTGTTGAGCCACAACCTCGAATTCCACACACCTCCAAGAGTCACAATACTGCCATTGCCACACACACGCCTTTTGTTTTTGTAATGTGCAGTTCTTTAATTTCACCACTCTATCTTTCTGATTTTGAAAAAAAAATTATAAGAAAAAAATAGACTTACCAGATCTGCAAGACATTTTATTGCTTTAAAAAATTGCTAAAATAGCTTGTAAAGGCCATAAATAATTAAAGATGTGCAGAAGCATTTAGACTAAAAGATAAGAGCCTGTCTTCACCAAGCCACCACCGCAGCCCTGCCCCACACCTCCAGGGAGGCCTTAAGAAGGCTTTGGTCCCCAGATTTTTAGAGCCAAATTGGAAAAGTTGTACTTTTGTCACATGAAAGAAAGTGACTTTAATAAGCTATTTCAATTTTTAATAAAGTAACCAAGAAAGCAAGTAATAATACAGCAAGAGGAAGGAAATCTTGATCAAATTATTCCAACAACCATGACCGCAGCAGGAATTAATCTGAACCCTGCAAAGACAGCACCGAAGACGGTGCACAAGCCCCTCTCCAGCAGGGGGCGGTGGCTCCGCACCCTACGTGACAGCAGATAGCAGTTTCTGAGGGGCGCGGGCACGCAGTGTAGAAAAGCAGGGGAGAACCTTGAAAAGGATTGCGAAGACCACAGAAGGAAAGAGAGAGTGAGTAGGAAGCAAATAAAAGTGACTCCGGTGGGGAGTCGATCTTGAAAGCCGAGCTCTCCTGATTCCAGAGGCTGATAGATTGAAAAGGGATTGTTTCCTTTCGGCACTATTTCCAAGAAGGCTCTGGGGGATGCGGAGTATACCCTTCAGCTGATGGCAGAGATGGGTAAAGCTGAGCCCTTCCTCTGCACGCAGCTGCTGCAAGCAGGCATCCTTACTGCCTGCCCTTGATAGAAACAAGCCCCCGGGAGGTCCAGGAAGCATGGGAAAGCCCAGACTTCCTCAGAGACCCTCACCCCCACTGCACCCACAGAGGGTGGCCCTTCCCTGTGTGAGGAGTCTTTTCCCACTCCTCCCTGACCTCTCAGCTCCAAGGCGACAGTGAGGAAGGTGCCAAGCCTGTGGAAAGCACGGGCCCTCGTGCAGTTCTATTTCCTGTTATTTTCTAATAAAAAGGTGCCTGGGGGGCAGCGTCATGGGGTCTGTGGGTGAGCCCTGCACCCCCACCTCTCTAATGAAAGGGGCCCACAAGTCCTCTCCTACAACCTTGGGTATTGGCTTCCCCGAAGGAGGGTCTGTGGGCAAGCCATGTCCTTCCTACATCCCTCCCTGCACCCTGGATGGCTCACATGACCAGGATGTCATGCCACCAAGCAACAAGGACTGGGCAAATTATTTGGAAAGTATGTTTGGGGGGCTGGGGATGTAGCTCAGTGGGAGAGTGCTTGCCTAGCAGGCATGAGTCCCTGGGTTCAACCCCCAGCTCTGCAAATAAAAAAAAAAGAAAAGAAAAAAAATCCCCCAGCCCCAAACGAATAACTAGTAGTGTACTTTCTGTCTGGAAAGTATGTTTGGGAGAATCTGTCTTAAATACAGGAATGTGGCACATTTGTGATTCATTGGGGGGGGGTCCCTGGGAACTCCCCACGGGCCAGCCTTCTGCAGCCAAGGGCGAATGAAGTCATATGGATGAAGGTGACAGGGAACGAAGAAAAGACCAATGGACTGTTTCAAGAATGAGCCCCAGATCTCCCCCCAGAGGCTGAGCTCCAGAGGCTGAGCTCCAGAGGCTGGGCTCCAGAGGCTGAGCTCCGGAGGCTGAGCTCCGGAGGCTGAGCTCCGGAGGCTGAGCTCCAGCGTGCGGGCATTTGCATGGGGCCCAGGAGGGCAAGAGCAACAGACTGGTCCTGGGCTCGCGCTCAGGACTGTCAGCTAACCAGTCTCTGGAGGATTCAGGAGACAGTCCTGGTGTGTGTGTGTGTGTGTGTGTGTGTGTGTGTGTGTGTGTGTGTATGTGTGTGTGTGTATGTGTGCTTACGCTATGCAGGACCTAAGTGGTAACTATGATAGCATTCAAAATTTTATTTAGTTTTTTGGCTTTTTTATTTTTTATTTATTTCACTTTTATTGGTGCATTGTAATCATACATCATGATGAAATTCAGGGTGATAGAGGCATACATGCACCCAGCACTGACTGAGCCTTCCCCCAGTTTCCGCCCTTGTCCTTCCGTCTCCCCACCTTCCTATGCATGACATTGTGGTTGGCACTGATAAATCTGTGTACGTACATCGCGTCCATTGAGGGGTTTCCCTCTTCAAGTCTTTCTCCCCGCTCAGTTCGGTCCCCTCCTTCATTCCACTAAGGTTTCTCCTCCTTAATCTAGAGTCCCTCCTGTGTCCCAGTTTCTCCCTAGCTTCCATGTATGAGGAGAATATATGACCTTTCACTTTTTATGACTGACTAATCTCACTTAGAATAATATTCTCCAGTTCTGTCCATTTCCCTGCAAATTACATAATTTTGTTCTTCTTTATGGCTGAGTAGAATTCCATTGTGTGTATATCCCATAATTTTATAACCCATCTACTGATGGACATCTAGACTGATTCCATAGTTTGCCAATTATGAATTGTGCAACTATAAACAGAGATATGCATGCATTAGTATGGTAGTACGGTTTCAATTCTTTTGGATAGATACCCAGGAGTGGTATAGTTGGGTCATATAGACACTTCACAAAGGAAGAAAAACAAATGATCAATAAATATATGAAAAAATGTTCAACATCATTAGCAATCAGAGAGATGCAAATCAAAACTACCCTAACTCCAATTAGAATGACAATCATTAAAAACACAAACAATAATAAATGCTGGTGAGGATGTGGAGAAGTAAGAACTCTGACAGATTGTTGGTGAGATTGCAAATTAGTGCAACCAGTTTGGAAAACAGTGTGGAGGGTCTTCAAATTTTATTTTTTAAATATTTTATTTTGAAATTATTTTCAAAGATTTCAAAAACACCTGCAAGAATAAAAGAGCTCCAATATGCCTTTTACCCAGAACCACTGATGTTCAACACACTGCCAGATTTTATATAAATACACGTGCATGAGTACACATGTGCATGCGTGCATGCATGCACTTCTAAATCATCTCTGGGCGGGCATCACACACTGTGCCCTCCGCCCTCTCTCCATCATAGTCAGTGTCTCCTTCTAAGAACAAGATGAGCCTTTTACAAATTCACAGTGCAGTTATGAACTCCAGGAAATTTAACATTCATACAATGTTTTAATCTAAACTACACATAGTATTCCAACTTTGTCAATGATCCCAATAATGTTCTTCATAGAACTTCTTTTTACTGTCGCTGGATCAAGTCCAAGATCACTTTCTCATCATATTGCCGTGTCTCGCTGATCTCCGTGTGTGTGTGTGGGGGGGATGATAAAGAGTGCACTACTGGGGATTGAACCCAGGGCTGTTCTACCACCGAGCTACACCCACATCCCATTTTATTTCTTATTTTGAAGCAGGGTCTTTCTTGCTAAGTTGCTGAGGCTGGCCTTGAACCTGCAGTCCTCCTGTCTCAGCCTCCCAAGTACTGGGATTACAGGGATATGACACTGTGCCCAGCTTTTATTCCCCTACAATCTGAAGCAATTTGGTGGCCTCTGGGCTTGTTATTTTACAGCCTGTCCACAAATCAGTGTCTCTCTTGTTTTCTCATGATTAGGTGCATTTAACGACCACCCCTGGGGAGACCCACTGCTAGCATCTACTCACTGGTCTAACAAAATGAGGAGCCTGAAGGTAGCCCTAGGGATTTCAGAGAGTCCTGAAGAGTTCTTTCAGGTGTCTGTCCACCAGCCAGGCTGCAGTTCCCTCCCCATAGCCACTGAGTCTTCCTCTCCCATCTGAGCACCCTGGCAGCCCAGGAGGCCACTGGAGAAGCCCTGGTGGGCTGCCACACCCTCCAGAGTACACCATTGTGCAGGTGCCCATCAACCTCCTCCCACGATGTGTTGGACTGGGGTCACAGGGCTCCCGGGAATGGCTCCATCATCTCTTCTCCATCTCCGCACTGGTTGGAGACTGATTCAGCCCAGCCCTCCCGTCCTCTCTCCAGCCAGCAATGACAGTGGCTACTAAGAGATGCCCTTCTGCTAGAAATCCCTTCTGCTTGAGTCCTAAGGCTCCTTTCCCCACAGAGACTCTGGCAAGCGCCTCTCTCTGTCACTGTCACAACAAGGTCAGGCCTCACACTGCTGGGACCCCCAGGAATCAGGCAGGAGGAAGACAATTCCTGGTAAAAGGAGGAGCCCACAACCATGGTAGCCAATGCTGCTGTGTCCACCCACAACCAGACACCAGACACCAAGTATTGTCACCTGGAGGTCGCCTGAGGCAGAGGACTGAGGGTCTCAGCCCCAGTCCACCAGGACGGGACCCACAGGAGGAGACCCACCTTCCTGTGCCCCTGCTGGACAACTCTGAGACTTTTTCTATGGGTCCCCTCCTTGGCCCTAAAGGTGCAATCATCAGCTACCCAGTGGAATCGACTTGATCCACCTTGATCAGCCTCCTTCCCTCCCTGTCTCGCTTCCCGATCTCTTTGCTGGTGCTTACTTCTCAGGAGAAATCCCAAACTCAGAAGCCCCACATCCCTTGAGAAAGGTTCTTGTAGGTTTTCTGTGGCTGCACAGGGAGTGGCCCGAGTGCTGGAGGAGACAGCTGGGGTGGGCTTAGTCTCTGTGTGCAGACCAGTGGGCAGCAGCTCTCTCTCCTGCAGGTCAAGCCTGGGCTGTCTGGAGCAAGGGTGATGTCAAGATGGAGAACTCTCCAACAGGTCCAAGGTGCACGCACCTGAGAACTGCTGAGAAACCCTTGCACAGGTGGAGGTGATAGAGGACAGAGGGAGCAGACCATCTCTGAAGCCCCCTGTTTCCCCAGCATCTCCCACTCCCTGGTTCTGCTGAGGATTGACTGGGAGCCATAGAAGGGGATGATGAATACACCCCTACGAGTCATTAACAACATCGGCAATTGCTAGATAAAAATAATCATTGCAACACTGTGAGGCGCCTTGAATTGCAATTCAATGGCAATAATCATTGTTATTGTAATAGCGAGTTAGAAAATGATTTTGTGTTAATAAAACAATGCGTAAAGAACGATTCTGTAACCACATGTGTGTGCCTGGCCTGGCTGGATAATTTGAGAACAAGCACTTAACCCTGGCTCTTTAGGCGATGGGTGTGGGAATGATGAACATTTTAAATCTAAATCGCACACAGTTCTAGAACAGCAGCAAATCCACAGGCGGGGAATCCAGGAGCTGACACAGAAGACAGACTGACAAGATCAGGAGACCTTGGCCTAGATTAACTCATGAGATGCTGGCATCCAGAAACGGCAGCCTGGGTTAGATGCCAGGCATTCAGAATGCTCAGGGGAGCAGCTCAGGCTGTAGGAAGCGTTAGTGCCTGCCAGATCTGGGGGACTTCCCCTGCCCAGAGGGTCCCAATGATGTAGGATAGAAGAAATAAGTGGGTAGAAAGGAGATAGACAGGAAGGAAAAGTCAAATAGAACGTTAATACAAGAATTTGGAGCTGAAGTGCTCCAGCCTCTACTCCACAAACCGCTTCTCTTTCCCAGGCCCGACTCTCCCAAATTTCTGGGAAATCTGTAGATCTTAGAGTTAACTAAAAGAAGCTGTAATTGCCCTCTGCATTGATAACGAGACAGGTATGATATTTTGAGAAACCTATAATTTAAGACACTCTCCAGCTTATCTGCCAATCAGCTAATGAGGACCCCAATCAGCCTGAGGACCCTAAGGTTGACCAGACCTCCAGACCACCAGGAACTGCCTCGGGAATACCGGACTGAGAGCATCCTCCCTAAAGCTGACCAGACACCAGACTACCAGGAACCGCCTCGGGGACTACAGGACTGATCATTGTCACACACCTCCCCTAGCCCATGCCTCATGAATGTCCCCTATAAAAAAAGGGCCCTGAACTCCCCAATATGCCTTCCTCATCTTGAGGTGGCCCGCATTCTCTCTTGAGTGTGTATTTCTTCCCTTCTCCCCAAATAAACCTCTGTCCATGTCTCTGACTGGCGCGTGCTGAAATTCTTTTCCATCACGTTAGCCAAGGACCCTGCAGATCCTGAGTTCCTGAGCTGAGGACTCGCCCCGACACCAAGGGTCCTCTTCCTTCACCCTCCCACCACCCATTGGTCAGCCAGCTCCTGCACGGTCCCATCTCACAGGTGCGGGCAGAGACAGAGGCGGAGCAACCAGCCCATGGCCAGCTTGGCACGGAGAATCTAGAATGTGAACCCCAAGACTCGAAGCATTTAAGTCTGTCCTGGAAGAAAAGGAAATAGAGCCAGATGGAAGAGCTGTGTGAAGAATCTTTGAAGAGAAAAAGAGATGCAAAAAAGAGAGAGAGCGCAGGTCCAGCCCCATGAGACATGTACATTTGGGCACTTACAAGGTTAACCTTTTAATACAGAAATAATGTGGTGTTAATGTGCTGGGTCTTCAGTTTCCTGCAGCACTATAGCTGAGGCGAGGGGCCCGGTTGCTATTTGAAATGTCACCGGGCGAACGAACGCACGTGGAAGTGGGATTTTAAAACAATGTGTTTTTTGCATTTCCTCCCCCTCCTAGCTCTTTTCTTTCAAGAAAGATTAGGTGTGGCCTTATGCATTACCTTCTAATGAAATTTCAATGTATTTGGGAGCATTTTCCCACTGCACAATTTTACAGAGATGAAAATATAGCCTCTCAAAAGACTCCCAAACTGAATTAACTGGCGACATATATTCAAGCTATATTTCTTTCTTGGCCCAGTTTATCTATTTAAAAAAAAAATCCAAACGATATCAAAGGAATGCCTTCCTTTCTTTTTTTTTTTTCCTATGTTCTTCTTCATAATGCAACAGGTTTTTTTGACACTCACTATGTGGTAGACAATGGGCTCCGGGCATGACAAGGAAAACCATCTTCAATTAACAAAGCGACTTCATGAGGTTGTTGGCATTATGATTTGTATTCTATTCATTTGATTTTTTTCTTGTTTATTTCTATTTTGGATTGACCTATAATAATGTTTACGGTGTACAAGGTCATGTTTCAAGGCGTGTACATACTGTAGGTGATCAAATACTGTAGGTGATCAAATCATTGTCATCGACACACCCATCGCCTTGAATATTTCTCCTTCCCCTATGGTGAGAACATTTGACATTCTCTTTTCTGGCTGTTTTGAAGTACATAATGCCTCCTTGTCAACTCGAGTCAATGGAGTACTATTCTACCAAATAAAAGGAAGAAATCCTGTCACTCGCACATGAGCCTGGGGACACTGTGTGCAGCCAGGCACAGGAGGATGAGGACCGCACAGTCTCGCTCATCTGTGGAACCCACAGGAGCTGGTCTCATGGACGATGGGAGCGGAAAAGGGTGGCTCTGGGTCGAGGAGAGTCATAGGAGAGTCATGGCCGGTCACCGGCACCAAGTCCCAGTGAGATGGGGGAGTGAGTGCATAGTGGGCTTACTTCTACTTTAGAGGCAGGAGTCTCAGCCTCCAGGAGGACAGGCGACTCCATATGGAGGCACGGAGCGTTTAGGGTGGCAGCCTGGCCGACCACGTGTCTGGACAGCAGTGCAGCTCTGTCCCAATCTGCGGATGAGGACAGGGCTCAGCAGACTGCATGGCCTGGGTGGGGTGGGATGGTGGAGGCAGCTCAGGCCGTGCATCTTGGGGTGGTCGTGGCGGCAGCTGGGTGACTGGTGTTATTAACACGGACATTATCCTATTGGTCTGATTCAAGGAAGCCACAGTACCTGTCTTCTCTCAGAAGGGGCCCAGGACACCTGTGTCACCAGCTGGAGGCTCTGCCCCCGCCAGGGCGTGTCTCCATCACAGCTCTCTTTGCACCATTATTATTCTACTAGGACACGCTAAGTGGCATCCACAGTTAGCCAGGTGCATTCATGGTCTGTGGAAAAGACTGGGGCCCTTTGTATTGTCATTATTTCAATTTCTAGACATTTCATTGTAATGAGGGAAATCATGGACCTGGGCTGAGACTTAATCTGGTGTTTTGCAGCGTGGTGAGGAATATTTTTCCCTTCTAATCTCTACTTAAAGAGTAAGAAGAGTGCCTCTATCCATTGCGGCGAACAAAAGGCACAGAAAGGATTCGGAAAGTAATAACGAAGATAAATAACTTTGCAATAAAATTTCAGCTCCAGTAATTTTCCATTTATATTTTCTCACTGAATCATGGAGTCCCGCGCATCATGCGTTCCACGTCTGAGCTGCCTCACGCAAAGTCATTTCCTATCTAATGCTTCCAGAGCGCCCGAGTCCTGCGCCCGTGCACGGCGTGCTGCGCTGCGGTCAGGGAGCTACAGGTTCGCCCCGTGCTAGGCCTTCCTGTGCGATTCTGCAGTCCTCCCTGGGTCATGGATCCCAACATCCTGCAGACGATGAATTGGCAGTTGAGCTCTTGCAGCTCGGGGGTCTACGATGCTGTTGTCACTTCCTGTTGGAAGCCAAGTGCGGAGTGTGGTTTTTCCAGTTGAAACCACTGATGTGGGTGTCAGGCAGCACGTGGGGGGGTCTTGGATAGCCAAGCAGCGGTCAGGTACATTAGGGCACCTCGGGGAATGTTCTAGAGAGAAAAGGGAGGTGAGAAGGTAGAAGGGACGAAGCAGGGGTGGGCTGATCAGGCTCCAGGTGAGAAGCATACTTGATAGAAATCAATCAATCAATTAATCTCTTCCTCCCTCCCCCTTTCTTATTTCCTTTCTCTGCATTTGTGTCTCTCCATCTCTGTCTCTATTTCTATGTCTTTCTATTCTTTCTATACATCTTTAAATATATATATGAATATATATATATATATATACATGTGTCTTTTTCTCCATCTCTGTCTCCATTTCTCTGTCTCTATCTCTATCACTCTTTGCTTCTGTCTCTTTCTCTCCATCTCTTTCTTTTTTTGTTTTTTTGTTGCGGTACCGGGGATTGAACCCAGGGGCGTTCTACCTCTGCGCTATACCCCCGGCCCTATTTTTTATACGTTATTTTGAAACCGGGTCTCACGAGGTTGTGGAGGGCCTCACTAAGTAGAGAGAGAAAGACTGGGAGAGAGAGAAAGAGAGCGCGCGCTGAGGCTGGCCGGGAACCCGGATCCTCTGGTCTCCGCCTCCCAAAGTACTGGGATTACAAGCGTGCGCCACCACGCCCGGCTGTCTCCATCCCTTTCTCCATCTCTCACTTTCCTTCTCTCTCTCTGTCTCTCTCTCCCCCCTCAGTTCTCTCTGCCCTCCTTTTCCCTTCCCCCCTCTTCTTCTCCCCTTCGCCATCCCCTCTACCCTTCCGTCTCTCCTCCTGTCCTACTCCATCTCCCCTCTCTCCTCTCTCTGCGGTTCTCCTCTTCATCCCTCTCCGCTCTTCTCCGCCTCCTCCGTCTTCTCTCCCTCTTCCTCTCCCTCTCTCTCACCTCCACTCTGGACATTTTCCTCTTGAACTGACCTGAACTAGAAGCAACAAGGATTCCCTAGGGGCCCACGGAGGTTACACCCAGGTGTCCCTGGGTCCTCCCTGGACCTGTCTTCAAATAACTTAGCCCATCTGCAGTGGGTGGGCGCTGGGCACAGTGGGGTGGGCGGGAACTCTGTGACAGCTCCTTGAAGTCTCCCAGAGTGTGACACTCGACATGTGGAGGTCACTGGATCAAGCCTTTCTCCAACTCCACCCTTCTGCCTGCCAAGCCCCACCTGCCCCCCCCACTTTGTGGGGCCTTTCAAGTCCCTGCGTGCACCTGAGCGAGGGCACCTGGGCCTCACTGGGAGGGGAGCACCTGCCAGGCTCTCCACCCCTGCATCTCCCCCTTGTTGACTGGGCTCTTGCACTTTTTCTCCTCCACCTCCCACTCTAGGCCAGGTTTCCTTCTTGTGTGAGTTCAGAGAATCCTGATTTTAAATAGTCATTATCTGTGTGTGCGCGTACACACACACACACACACACACACACACACACACACTCCTACTCATCCATGTGTCTCTAAGACCAGGGGAAGGGTCCTGTCTTCTGTCTTCTTCTTGGGATTGAATAGTTCCTATCCTGGATTGAATAGTTCCCTCGAAGGTTCCTGACCTTCCCAGAGCCTCAGAATGTGACCTTATTTGGAAATAGGTCCATTGCATATGTAATGAGTCAAACTAAAACGAGGTCATGCTCGAATAGAGCAGGCCCTCAATCCAGGACCCTGGTCCTCAATCCAGAATCTTCTAAGAGAAAACACTCAGAGATACACGGAAGAAAGAGCAGGACGCGGCCACAGAGGCGGGGATCGATAGGAGGGGGGCTGCTGCCAGCCAAGGAAAGCCGCCCACTGCCAGGAGGAGGAAGAGGCCAAGCAGCTTCTCCCGGGCGGCCTCCAGAGAGAGCAGAGCCCTTGATTTCCAGCTTTCAGAACCGTGGGATAAGAAATGTCCAAGGCTTCAAGTTGCCCCTTTTTGTGTACCTTGTCGGGACAGTCCCAGGGAAGTCACACACAGCCCCAGGGTGGAGCACCAGGCCTGGTTTCTGTCAATGGCCACCCTGGGGATTCCACACATTTTCCTTATTTTGTTTTCATGGTTAGCCTATGGTCCTCAGATTTTGGACTTCACGAGTCTCAGGTGCCTTGATTTGGGTTCTTCACACCAAGGTGAGAATCCCGAGGCCGGGTGCGTTACTGAAAGGCAATCCCAGCTAGCACCGGCAGGCTGGGCAGCAAGGCAGAGAGGAAGGGAGAGATGGGGGACCGCAGAGAGTGGTCACTGCCTGGAAAACCCACAGCAGGGAGGAATGAGGTCCAAAATGGGGACAGGCCAGGAAGGGCTGCAGCTGGGACAGGGACCGGCCCGACGGCATCGGACAACCTGCAGAAACGACAGGATTGTCGGAGCCAAAAAAAAAAACAAATGCAACTTCCATCTAATGCTGTTTCATAACGGGACATTTAGCACCAAACATGATGGAAGGGCATGTTTTCAGGACAAAAGAATCTTCTATTTGGGGTTTCTGCCAAGGTCACCATCTCTGTCCTTATATTGTTACTGTTACTCTTTTTTTTTTAATTTGGAGTGGGGATTACATAATTAAATTTTTATATTCTAGAAAACTAGTTCTATTTACAGAGAAATTGCAAAAATAGTACAGAGATGTTCCCTATACCTTTTCCCCCAGTATCTGACATAATCATAATGCCTTTGTCAAAAAAAATTTTTTTTGCGGTATCGGGGATTGAACCCAGGGGCGTTCTACCTCTGCGCTACACCCCCAGCCCTATTTTTTTATACTTTATTTTGAAACCGGGTCTCACAAAGTTGCGGAGGGCCTCACTAAGTAGAGAGAGAGAGAGAGAAACAGGGAGAGAGAGAGACAGAGCTGAGGCTGGCCGCGAACCCGGATCCTCCGGTCTCTGCCTCCCAAAGTACTGGGATTACAAGCGTGCGCCACCACGCCCAGCTCTGCCTTTGTCAAAATTAAGGAGCTCAGTGGAGCTCAGGGGAAGAGCGCTTACCTAGCATGTGTGAGGCCCTAGGTTTGATTCCCAGCAGCATCTACACACACACACACACACACACACACATACACACACACACATCTAAGAAGTTAACATTGATACAATGCTATTAACTTCTTGGTCCTCATTTTTTAATATTTCATCACTCAATGTCTCTGGCCAACAGATTCACATCTGAAAACCACTGCTTTAATCTCTCCTGAATGAGGGCACCATGGTACACGAGTCTAGGTGGTAGGTGTCCATCTTGCTGCTGAGCAGTTGATAAATTACAACTGGCTTCTATTTCTGAGCAGGACCTACAGATCAATTTTGAATTCCTAAGTATTCTGCCCTGAGATCCCAGAGTCTCTAAAAGTAAAGATAAAAAGTCAATGTGTTCAAATGTGTATGTAAATGTATACATCGTACACAGTAGTAGACATGGTATGCAATATACACAAACAGACAACAAAAGACCGGAATTCATCCTCAGTGAAATTAACAGATTTATTAAAATATACTCTATACAGCATAAAGTTTAGCTTTTTAAAATACAACTCAATGTTTTATTATATTTAGAATTGTACCATCCTCATCTTAATTTCATCTTAGGACATTTTCTTCCATCCCCCCTTCCCCAGCCTGGAACCTACAGAATCTACCATGTGTTTAAGGATCCTCCTATCCTGGTCATTTCATATGAATAGAATCACACCATATGTGACCGTTTGCATCTGGCTTCTTCCACGTAGCATAATGGGTTTGGATTCATCCATGTTGTAGTATGTATCAGTACGTCATTCATTTTTATGATTAAATACTATCTCCCTGTATGGACACACCACATCTTGTTTATCCAGCCTCAGTTAATGGATACTTTGGTCATTTCCACTTTGGGGCTATCGCGTCAGTAATGCCACAGTGAGTGCTGTATGGTTTAAATTTCATCAAACACGTGGTTCTGCAGAGAAAAATACACTCCAACACAGATAGGCAGTACGTGCAAGCCACAGACTCCTAAAGAAAATGAGAGATTCATGTGGCTCAGGGAACCCTGCCCAACAGGAACCAAGGCTGTAGGGAGGCCTCCTGGTGCAGGCTGTAATCCACTGAGCTCTCCACATGGATGATGTCATTCGATCCCCCAACAACCCTGTGATGGTTTCCATTTTACAGATGGGGAACTGCGGTTTGCACACTGCAGGAGGTCCCACTGCAGGAGCGGTGGAGATCAGACTCAACACTCCTTTGTCAGACTCCAAAGACCATGTTACACCCGGGACACTCTCCCAGGATCCAGGTTGGGCTGGTGGGCCAGGGAGACAACGTGGGGACAGCGTGTGCCTCTGGCCCATTTCCTGTCCCCTTTTCAAACACCCATCCAACTGCCCCCTCCCCACTTGACACTACTGCCTGTGGCCAGCATACTCCGATGTCAACTGCTGAATCGCCTGTCACCAAGTCTCAGCCTGCTCTTGAAAACGGGCTTCAAAGGCAAAGCTTTAATTCTCCCACTAGATAGACTTCCTGAACCCGGTCTCATTAATAAAAGACGAGAAATAAATTTTAGAAAAGGACTTGCGGAGATTCTTCTGCAGCCGCACACGCTGTCAGAAACTTATTTCCCCCTTGAACCAAAAGGATTTTCCGCAGCAGGGCAAAATAATCTTCGCTCCTTTACTACACACCCGCCAATTTCTGGTGAGGAAGGAGCCCCAAGTTGGGGCTCATATTTATGCATGTGCTGTCATTTCGTCTTTCCTTAGAGAAAAATGCAAATCTCCCTGGCATATTTAAAAAATCCCATTAATTACTGAACATTGTCTCGGTTTGGAAAGGGAAAAAATTAAGCACATAATTGGAGACTCCCTTTCACTCTGAAGATGTTTCGGGGGACATGGGAGGAAGTCACTGGAGTGTGACCGGTTGTCGCCGCTGAGCCCGCTGGTGACAGCAGTTGTGGGCCCTGCATAGCCGCAAGCAGCAGCCCGGGGAGGCAGCTCGCACGGTGGAGATGTTGCCATGGCTCGGGCAGATGGGTCTCGGGGCAGCACTGATGATGCCGATCACACGGTCTAAAGGTCTGCTTCTGCGCTGTGGAGATGGCCAGCAGGCACTCTGGTAGACCACCGAGCTCCGGCAAAAGTGTGCAAAGCACACACGTGTGAGCCAAAGCGCTCGAAAAGATGCCAGGTGTCCTCGCCCGGAAGCCTTCAGGAGCTCGCTCTACATGCCCACTGTCGGTGCGCTCACAGGCTCCATTCTAGTTGACTTAGCCTTGCTCCTTCCACCTGCTTCCAACAGAAGGAGCAGGACCGGTTGGCCCCCTTCACCTCTGAACCAGAGGAGCCAAGAACAGGCTCCATGTCTCCTTGCTGTCTGCAGGATCACAGAGCTGTGTGCTGCTGTGGCCCCAGCCCTGCCGAGGTAGTCCTTGTAGTAGTCTTCATCGTCCTTATTGTCTTCCTCCTCCTCCTCCTCTTTCTCCTCCTCCTCCTCCTCCCCATCCTCTTCTCCAGCACTTAGAACAAAGTCAGGAGCATAATAGGTGCTCACTAAATATTTGCTGAGTAATTTTTAAATGAATAAATACAAATATGGTGGGCATTAGTCAGTCCTCCTCTTCCTCCTCTTCTTTCCTAATCCTCTTCCTCCCCCTCTTCTTCCTCCTCCCTCTCTTCTTCCTTCCCCTTCTCTTCTCCCTCCTCTTCCTCACCCTACTCTTCCTCCCCTCCTCTTTCTCCTCCTCTTCCTCCCCTCCTCCTCTTCCTCCTCCTCTCTCCTCCTTTTCCTTCTCCTCCTCTTCTTCCTCTCTTCTCCTCCTCCTTCTCTTCCTCCCTTCCTCTTTCTCCTCCTCCTCCTCTTGCTCCTCCTCTTCCTTCTCTTCTTCCTCTTCCTCCCCCTCTTCCTCACCCTACTTTTCCTCCCCTCCTCTTTCTCCTCCTCTTCCTCCCCTCCTCCTCTACTTCCTCCTCCTCTCCTTCTCTCCTCCTCCTCCTCTTCCTCTTCCTCCTCCTCCCCCTCACTCAGCTCATCTCAGGCTGCCACTAAGCCTGCTCTGTCTTTTGCATCTCATTGAGAGTCTGCCCTGTGCCCAGTGTCCTGCAAAGCCAGGGGCTCAGAGCTCCTTGCTGGGAGGAGATGGAAAGGAGAAACCGCAGGCCCACAGCAGTTCTGAATAATGTCACAAGGCAGGTAAATTGGAAACCATGTTCTTCCCTTGTCAAGACAACATAAGCGACCCGCCATCACTAGACAGTGCTGTTGGGCTATGTGACCCGGGTGTCTGTGGCTAGGGTGCAGACAGCCATGAGCTGGAGCCCTAACCACCAGCCCCTCTGACCCCAGCAGGCAGCGCGCCCTGACTTTCTAGCTCTGCGCGGGAGCCACCCTGGAGATTCATGAGCAAAATTGTTGGTGTTTTCAGCCACAAAGTTTGGGGTGGTTTGCTCTCAGCCACAGACCGGCAGCATGCTGAGCTGAGAAGGGGTGACGTTCACGACAGATGGAGTGCGAGCTGGGAGATGGGAAGTGGGGGAGACTGAGCTCTGCACCTGGGTCCACGAGGTGCAAACCTGAAGGGTGCAGAAGGGACGCCGGGGGATCCGAAGAACTAGGGGCCCGGGGCGAAGCTGGAGGCTGGTGGCAAAGGTGAATGGGGGACAGCCTCCCCTGGGAACTGGCCAAACGTCGGAGGGCATTGGACTTCTTGTCTTTTCTTGAGACCGTTTTATGAGGATCTCAGGATCAGGCAGCCACACTGATGTTAATTTTCCTACTCCTTGTTGGGCACAGCTCATCACACCAGATCGTCCACAGGTGACCACACCTGCCCGCACAGGTGCCTCCACCCATGTGCGCAAGGTGCCTGGTGCTGCCCCAGATGGGTGTTTCTGGAAGGATTTTTCTAGCTAGGAGCTAGTGGGCATGATGAGTTCCACAGCTGCCCATCCTACTGGGTGCAGACACATCTGACAGATGCATGATTCGGTTGACAAGAGATAGGGTCCCTGGTGCTGTGCTGGAGCAAGCGGAGCTGAGCATGGTGAAGCTCAAGTTTCCATGTCTATCATTCAACCGAAGTTGAGTCAAAGATTTGCCAAGAAAAAAGACACTTGACAAGGTTGAAATGACGACTTCCGTTTAGTATTCTGAACCCTTTCATGGAACCCCTAATCCTCACTATAATCCTATAACGGACCAACCTGATTTTATATGTGAATTTATAAAGGTTTATAAACTTCGTGAGCTGAATCTCAAAGCAAGTGACTAGCCCAATCCATACAATGTATGGCAGAAGACCAGGATTGGATCCCCGATAGCCTGACTTCCAGTTCTTCCAAAAGCCCGCAGAGAGTTGAGCCTTTCTCAGGTTCTTTTAAACCGACATTCAGTGGATTCGCGCCTCTTTAACTTCTGGCTGTGTATACAATCGCATACATTTCATTACACAAATAAATCTCAACATACCAGACTTTGCGGGGAAGCAGCCAGCTTTAGACAAATCTCTTTTCATAAGGTAAGCGGCCTGGGGACAGTAAAAAGGCGATTCCAGGCAGCACCTCGCAACTGTGTCACCTGAAGTCTCGCCATTAAGCCAGACATGCTCCAGAGCCATGAACGAGTTAACCAAAAGACAATCACCACTCTAAACACAAAACGTCGCGGCACCAGCGAGCAACAGCAGGCGCGATAGGCATCTGTTTATGGATTCCTGATGCTCACAACGGCATTTGTTATAGGTGGTTTTTATTGAAGGAGCTCTTTTCCTAGATAACTTGATACAAATTATTGGAAGGAAAATGGATTGTGTTATTACTTGGAATAAGAAGAGGCAATCATGTCGGAATGAAATGTAGATAAAAAATGAGATCATGGAATAAAGGATATGGAATTTGGCAATTTAAGCCAAGCCGCTCAGAGGCAGACAATGCGTGAAGATGCTGGAAGGAGAGGGGCTGATTCGTGTTTTTCTCGCCCCCTACCATGCACGGGGGAAATTTTAAATCATTCTGCATCTTAACTGAGAATTTAAATGCGATGCTATCATTTGTAAGGAGAAGATATTGAGTTTGCATGAACCTCCCTGCAGAGGGTACCACAGTGGGAGAAAGAAACAGCTGTGTTGACTTCTCCCGGCCCTCTTCCTTTCTGTCCACACTTCTTGAGGAAGAGAGATGCTCCCTGGTGGTCCTCTGTGTGTGGGGGAAGGGCATGTGCCAGAGTTCAGGCACTGAGGTGTTAACTGGAGTCTTCTAGGTGTCTGAACTTCTGGAAACCCTTTTTCTTACTTAGATATCAACAGGATGCCTGGAGCTGTGGCAGCCATTTATTACCACGAGGAAGAGATTGGCAGAGATATTGACACTTATACTGTTGGCTCACCTCATCGATGCTGAGAGTTGCCTGTCTCTATATTTCTTGTCATTTTAGAAAAATAAACCATTAGTTAGTTAAGCCACATTGAGCACAACTTCTATGTTTTGTTTGTTGTTAACCAAAAGCATTTCTCCCCGGTGTTTCCCTTGTGTTATATGAAGGGAAAACTATGGATAATTATTCTTCTTGATATTGATAATGCAAAATGTCGAAGTTCAGGTGTTTTTTTTAAAAAACAACAGAAAAATAGAACAATAGAAGAAATACTTGTTTGGGTACTAAAAGTTAACTATTATTGGCAATAAAAAGCAGGACACATGCTTTTAAGATTACTAGGAAAAATGATCAAAAATAATATAATTCATAGAGGAAAGAAAAAAAAGTCAAGGAAGCATAAATACAGAATGCAGAAAATAGAGTGTCAAGAAGGAGGTCATGCATGTTATGTCCACTGAGTCAAAAAAGTAAGTGGGGTAAACTTTCCATTCGATGTTAAAACATCTCACACCGGTGCTCACATTTGCCACTAAATGTCCACACAAATCACAGCAACGTAAAGTGGGGAGGAGAGTCAGAGGTCAAAGGGGCACTTAGGAAAGCTCTGATGTTTAGAGCAGCGCATCTCCTTAGAGGTTAAGTGAGAAAAAACTATCACCACTTCCGGCATGGACGGAGGCATGGAAAAGCATACCGTGCGAGTCAGTATTCATTTCTGCCCACAGGTCTTAGTGAAATCAAACCCAAGGGAAATTTGCTGTCATGGTAAAGAATAATGATCTTCACGCTCTATCACTTGAAGAACTTCATTAATGTTGATAAAAGATAAGTATCTTCTTCATCTTGGTATTGATCAGTGTTCTAGCAAAAGTATTTAAACATTCTGTTGGAAAAATAGAAACAAAGATGCCTATCTTCTTCTTCTTCCTTCTTTCTTTTCTTTTTCTTTTTTTTTAATACTTGGGATTGAACCCAGGGACATTCTGCCTCCAAGCTACATCCCCCAGCCCTTATTATATTTGATTTTGAAACAGGGTCTCGCTAAGTTGCTGAGGCTGGCCTTGAACCTATAATCCTCCTGTCTCAGTCTCCCAAACACTGAGATTACAAGCATGTGCTACCACACCCAGCTAAGATGCTTATTTTCATACCCAAAAAAAGTCTATTTGGAAAGAAGAGAATCAGCTAAAGCTATTGAGATTCTAAAGAGAATTCACTAAATGACCTGTTAATAAATAATAGATCAGTGAATTTCTTTGCCTATAATGACCAGCTAGAAAATGCAATAAAGATTCCACATATAATAATCTCCAAAATATAGTTACCTCAGGATAATCTCAACAAGTAATGTGCAGGACTTCATGAGAAATAGTATAAAACTTTACTGACTGAGATATATAAAAGATGATGAAGAGATGGAGAGATGCTTCGTGTTCTTAAATGAGAAGGTCTGATGTAGTAAAAATATCAAACCTTTCTAAATGAAACTATAAATTGAATGGAATTCCAATCAGAATCCTAACATGAGGTTTTCTGAAGCTTAGCAATATCATTGCGAAGTTTATCCAGAAGAATAAATGTATGAGATCAACCCAAAAGTTCAGACAGAGAGAGAGATAGGAGAGAGAGGGAGAGAAAAGGAGGAAGAGGAGGAAGAGAGGGAGGAGGAGGAGAAGGAAGAGGAGGAAAAGGAGGAGAAGAGGGAGGGAGGAATATGGTGGAGACTAGGGAATGGCACAAAATGGTTTATGTCAACACAGCTTGAAGGCTAAATTGAAATAATCTCTTATTATCCAGATATAACCAGAGACAGCACCAGGATAAAATCAAAATTTAGAGACAAACTCAGGGATAGTGTGGGATAAGAGCAACATCTAAATCAATGGTTTGAAGGGATGGCTATCAATTAGCTTGGTTTAATCATTCTGCATTGTATACATATATCAAAACACCATGTTGTGTCCCATAGAGGTGTACAACTATGATTTTTCTCAAGTGAGAATAATATTAATAATTTAAAAATCTATTTTAAAAATAAGTGCACAAGTCGGGCATGGTGGTGCATGCCTGTAATCCCAGTACTTGGGAGGCTGAGACAGGAGGATTGCAGGTTTGAGACCAGCCTTAGCAACATAGCAAGACTCTTTAGTAACCTAGTGAGACCTTGTTCCAAAAACAAATAATAATAATAATAATAATAATAATAATAACAACAACAACAAAAGGTCTGGGGGTGTAGTTCAGAGGTGGAATACCCCTGGTTTCAATCCCCAGTAACATACACACACACACACACACACACACACACACACACACACACAGTGCCACAAAAGTGGATAATTCTGTAGGTGTGGGCTCCATTAGGTGTGGGCGAGGTTGGATGGCTACTTCAGTCATGCACCCAAATAAACTCCATGTGTGCTAATTGATCACAGAGGCTAAGGGAAAGTAACAGCTTGGATAAAATATTTGCATTCTCTATGATACATATGAATCATATTCTTAACACATAAAGAGATCTCCAAAGTCAGAAAATAAAGGGCACCCAATAAAAAGATGGTTAAAAGATAAGACCAGTTGAGTCTCAAAAGAAAATACAGCTGTTCAAAGTCACCAGAGACAAAGTGAACACAACACCAACACATCATTTCTTGCTCAGATGCCTGGACGATGTTCTCAATGCTGTGACGTTGTTTGAGGACCAAGGAAAGGTGACAAGGAAGGCTACGAGGCTGGGAGCCAGAATTAGTAGATACCACCACAGGGAATGGTTGGATGTCAGCAAACATACAGAGAAATAGCCCCAGAAAAACCTTCAAATAAAGACAGATTGAGAACAAGGATGTCAGATGTGAGACTCACCCTGATAACCATTGAGGGAAAATTTAAGTGCCCAAGAATAAAGGAGGGGTACTCTAAATTGTGGTGCAGGGTATAGCCATGAAAAAGCTTTTTTAGATAACATTATATGGGAAAAAGATGGACATAAAAAGGCTACAACTGAGCTCTAGATGCATGTCATCAACATGGAAGGAGAGGAGCAGGGTGGTGGGAAGAAGTGGCCACTGGTGGGAGCTCAGACCTCTCCTCTCTTAAGGGAGAGGGACCTTCTCAGGCCCCCAGGTGATAAATTAGAATAGAACCCCTGAGTCCTAGTGCTTGGTTCAAAACCTCAAGCCAAGGATTCCTCCTCCCTCAAGATACTTATGTTGCTGCTTCTTTCCTCCATCTTTTTTGTTTTGTTTTGTTTTGTTCCTGTGGTACTGGGGATTGAATCCAGGAACATTCTACCTCCAAGCTATATACCCAGCCCTTTTTATTTTTTATTTTGAAACAGTGTCTCACTAAGTTGCTGAGGGCCTTGCTAAGTTGTTGAGGCTGCCTGTAAAACTTGGATTCTCCTGTCTCAGCCTCCCAAGGACTGGGATTACAGGTGTGTGCCACCGTGCCCAGCCCTTTCCCCCATCTTAAAGAGGGACGCTCACCTAGCAGGCCAACAGTGTGTACCCGAGGCCATGCTCCCCACTGTGGCCGTGGGCTTGTCAAGTTCATCTGCAGCAGTAATTCATGCCACACACATATGCCACTGCTGCCCCCCCCCGGCAGCAGCTTGGGGTCACTGAGATGGGTCTTCAGAGTGGTGGCATGGCTCCAGGTGGCCGTGTGTCCTCCTAACGTGGTGATCTGTCCTTTGTGGGGTCTGCAGGAGTTGACATCCTCCAACCTCAAGCCACACCCTTGGCTGAGCGATGGGCTACCAGGTGCTGCTTGAACTAGAGTTTGATCTGAGAGAAGTATTTGGAGGAACATTTTTTTAAATAGTCACAGATCATCTGTGCAGACTAGACAGTGGATACCCGCTCAAGATATACATATCTACCCCAGTGCATAGACACAAGAGAGACACTCATAGGAATCGCCTGCACCCTTTTAATTCTTGAAAATCCTAGGTTTTATTGTGGTTTGGTTTGCCAGTTTGCAACACATATTGTGTGTGTGTGTGTGTGTGTGTGTGTGTGTGTGTAGTACTAGGGATTGAACCCAACAGCATTCTACCTCTGAGCTACACCCCCATCCCTATTTTAGTTTAATTTTAAAACAGGGTCTCACTAAGTTGCTAAGGGTCTCGCTAAATTGCCGAGGCTTGCTGCGAACCTGCCATCCTCCTGTCTCAGCCTCTCAAGTACTGGGATGACAGGCGTTGCGCCACCCTGCCCGGCCTGCAACACCTATTACAGAACTGTATTCCAGGCCCTCCAAAAAGGCAATCTGACAAAGACAAGCCAAGAAGACTAAGACAAGGTCCCTACTCTTCAGCATCCCACAGTCTATTTAAAGAAAACGAATACACAAGCAAATAGCAAGAGTTTTGTGTGTGCGGTGGAAAATACCAGAAGGAGGGGCTCTGGGGACTTAGGAGACAGTGCTCGCCCCCAAGGACATCAGTGATGGAGACGGTGGCATCTGAGTTGTCAACACAGGTGCTCAGAGGCCAGCAGGTGCACCTCCCTTGAAAGTCACAGCCTGTGGAGGACACGGGGGAAGGAGCTCAGTCCTAGGATCTGCAGGCACTCCGGCCACCCAGGGAATTTCACATTGATCTCTGGCATCCCTTGACACACCGTGAAAATCCAATTTAATATCAGGTGCAGCTTTTAACCAAGGATGCATGCGGCCCAGAGGGCCCTGAACACAGTCCAGGAGCCCTGGAGCCCCTGAATCCGATACATTTTCTGATGAAACTGTTCACAGCTTCCATCAGAGTCTGATAGGTCCATGACTCCCAAGACTTCTGAAGGTCAAGTAGACACCTCTCTCTCTCTCTCTCTATCTATCTATCTCTCTGCTGGGCTGCACCTCTTGCAAGACATTGAAAAAGATAAGGCTGGGGGAGAGACTTGGCAGGTGCAGGAGCAGCCCCCAGGTGCAGGAACTCGCACATCCCTGAAATGGCCCACGTCTCCAGGTGCAGCTGATGCAGATCTGCACCTGCCAACAACAGCACCCTAGGTACCTCCTGCAGGGTTCTTGTAAGGACCAAGAGACTACATGTGCATGGAGCTATTGGGGGGTATCCAGAGCTGCTCCTGTATCTGCTATTGAGTAGCCTACATTAGCAGAGATTGGGGCTCCACCCCAAGCACCTTCCCGTGGTGATGTTTTAGTGTCTGAGAGCAGAGTGCTGGCTGGATTTCAGTGTCCTTGTGTTGTGAGCAACCTGCACTCAGCACCCTGGCTGAGCCCTTTCCCAAGGGCAAGGGCTGCTTGGGTAGTATGAGTTTATACCAATGTCTTCATTCATCTAATTTTTTTTTTTTTTTGGCAGTACCGGGGATTGAACCCAGGGGCATTCTACTTCCCGGCTACACCCCCAGCCCTATTTTTTATTCTTTATTTGGAAACAGGGTCTCACTAAGTTGCAGAGGCCTCACTAAGTAGCTGAGGCTGGCCGCGAACCCCGATCCTCCTGTCTCAGCTTCCAAGTAATGGGATGACAAGCGTGCGCCACCACGCCCGGCTTATTTGTCTCATTTCTATACTGTGCAAAGTATATCCATGAGTATTTTCTCAATCCAATAATACTGCATCACCTTGACCACAGAGCATTGGAGGAGTCTTAGTAGGTTCATTTAGGCAAAGGAAAGAAAGAGTTGGTTCATAAAAGAATAAATACAGGGAGGTGATCTATAAACATATAAAAAAACAAAGAGCTCTGCCTCCCCCATAACCCGATATCTGGAAATCAAAACGATGTAGTATTTTTAACTTACCAGACTGGCAAGAATTGTTTTTAAAAGTTAATTGCTTGCTTGATACTTTGTAAAACTTACTGTGCCACTACTAGGTACCAGCAGCATAGTCAGCCAGCAGGATGCAGAGATGCTCCGACCTGACCAAGTCCCCGCCCTGCCTGGGCTTTCGGTCACACACAGTGACATTATGAACCCGAGCCATCTGGGGACATAGGGGCCATCCTGTGCATGTGGGATGCTTAACACATCCCTAGCCTCCACACTCTAGAGGACAGGCCCTTCTCCCCATTTGGGAAAAACAAAATTGTCTCCCGACGTCGCAGAAAGTGTCTCCTGGGGGCACAATTGTCCTTAATTGGGAATCGCGAGAAAACCAGAATCACAAGAAAATCGGAGCATCCTATTTATGAGCGGTGGGTGGGAGGAATGTGGTCTTTGAAATGTGTGAAATGAAACCTTGACCTTCTTCAGATGCACTGCTCCAGCCGCGTAACACCCAGTAGCCCGGGGAACAGCCGGAGAGCTGGGCAGGCTCCACTCCCAATGAAGCAGCCCAGCCTGCTAAGAATTCCTACCCACGTCCACCCGATCTGGGATTCAAGTTTGCACTTCATGCAGGGGTGGGAATCCCAAAACCCAAATGAAAATAACCTTTGAATTCAGGCTGGGGACACACTGGTCTGCAGGGACAGGTCCTAACCAAAGTTACACATGACTGCCACAATCCGAGGCAGACCAGATGAAGATAAGATTAAAATTAAGAATTGTGACCCACCTGAGAAGAGGCTGGACCAGCACAGAAAGCCTGTGACTACAATAAGGGGAACTCATCTTTCCAAGAAAGGATTTAGAAAAATGGAAGAATCCAGAAGGGATAACAAGAATTAAAATAAGCCATTAGGAAAGAATAAAATACCAAGAAGTAAAGGGATGGTGGGTGTAATAAATAGAACCAAAATCAAACAGTTAGAGATGAATAATACGGTCACTGATATCTAAAAATAGAAAGGAAAGAAATAAGAGATTAGACATGACTGGAGTACAAAGCTGATCACACCATTAGCAGCGCCACAGAGGAATTTAGAGAGTGGATATTAGGGTAAGGAGACAAACACCTGTAATCCCCACTAGTCTGGAGGCTGAGGCAGGAGGATCCCAAGTTCGAGACCAGCCTAGGCAACTTAGGAAGACCATATCTCAAAATTTAAATTATTCTTTTAAAAGAAAGAAAGTGGACATTATGACAAGGGATTAAGAAATCTAGACAACAGAATGAGAAGCCCAGTGGATGTCCAAACAAGTTATACTAGAACAAAATAGAAGAGAGGCACACTTCAGAAATAAAGTCATTTTGAATTGTCTAAGATGGAGGCTAACAAAAATCCTCTGCTGAAAACACATGAACTATGTCCACTCCCAGACGCACCACCATGAAATGAAGATAACCAAAGACAAAGAAATTCTCAAAGCAGCCGGAGGGACAAGGATTCTCTACAAAGAATAATGAGACCAGCAAACAACTTCCCCGCAAGCAGAAAGAGCAGGGGGTTGGGGGTGTAGATCATACCTCTATGGGCTCCAAAAAAATAAGATAAACTATTGTTCAAGAGAGAAGGCAAAATTAAGACATTTTCAGACAAAGACTGAAAAATGTCCCACTCACAGACCCAGCACGAAAGAATTATGAAAGACAGCTCTCACCTAACAAGGAAAAAGTACGGAGTCAAGAGACCTTGTGAGGTATATATACTCGCTGATTATAAAAAACACAAATTGTGATGACTCATTAAGGGAGGTTAAAAAATAAGGCGAGACTGAAAGCCCAAATCATCTATCTTTGAATAGATGGATGATAGAATTTAGAGGTTTGGATGTCTTCTCCTTGTCTTGGGACCAAGGTAGAGATGTTCATTTACTTTGGAAGTTCATTAGATCAATGGTACCTGTAAAAGCTTAAGGCTGGAAGGATATAATGGAATAGAATGCAGACTTTCCATACCGGTACAGGGAAGTAAAGAGAATAAAGAAACTGTGATCAATTATTCAGTCTGCAATAGAAGACTGAAAAGAAGAGGAAAAAATATTTCTAAAAAGATAACAAATAAAAAACACAAAACAGAGCAGAAGTGAACTCAAGTTCACCAGCAATCTCAGTAAATGTTCAACAATAATGCTGCAGTTAGAAGAAAAACTTTGAACCAGGCGTGGCATTGCACACTTGTAATCCCAATATTTGGGAGGCTGAAACAGGAGGATCACAGGTTCGCGGCCAGCCTCAGCAATTTAGTGAGGCCCTCACCAACTTCATGAGACCCTGTTTCAATAGAACATACATACATAAATATACTGCCATGCCCCTCAACCTGGGGACCGGGACCATCTCTGAGCAGCCGGGTGCTGAAGTTCCCTGGCTAAGGTGAGCTCCAGGGACTGTCTAAAAAGAACCAGCCAAGCCAGTTTCACAGTACAGCCCAAGTCATGGGTCCCAGGAACACCCAGGGCACCCGCCCAGCTGCTTGGGGACGATGTATACGGTGATGGGCCCAGCAGACTGGACATGTTTCAATAATAAAACTTAACTAACGAAATGCAAGGACAGGAACCTGTGCACCTGGGAGCACCCTGGCCATCGCCGGTCACAGGGTTTTCATGGGACTTGACCAGCAGCCCCTGTAATCACATAAATGAACAAAGCAAAAAATGTAGAGGAATACTGACCCTTCCTTGTCTGCAATTAGAGCTGCACTACATTTATGTATGTATTTATTTACTTACTTATTCATTTATTATTACAGTTTTGTACTGGTGATTGAATCCAGGGGTGCTCTACGTCTGAGCTACACCCCCAGCCCATTTTATTTTATTTATTTGGAAATAGGGTCTCACTAGGTTGCTGAGAGCATCGCTAAGTTGCTGAGGCTGGCCATTGGACACCTGCTCAAGATATCCGTATCCACCCCAATGCATAGACACAAGAGAGACACTCCTAGGAATCGCCTGCACACTTTTAATTCTAGGGACAGGGCCTGGTGACGCCAGCCCCCTCCCCTCCTCAGCCACCATGCTGCTCAATCAAAGACCCAAGCCGGACCTCCAACCCAAGTCTCCTCCCTCACCTGGGGGATGCAGAACCAGAAAGGTGCTCCTGGCTGCCCCATTCCTCCCGCTACATCCACATATAAGTGTTCCCTTCTGGGCCCGAGGATAAGTCAGGTTTGGTAGGGCTGAGGTTTGGAATGGCGGTGGGTACAGCTCAGGTTCAGAACAAGAGCCCCATTTACAGAGATGATAGAAGTCTTTGACAGCAAATGGCCCCAGAGCCAGAGGGCTCGCTGCAAAGACAGTGAAATCAGGTACATAGGACGGAACACAGTGATCTGGGGTGGCAGGGTCTCAGGGCTAGAGTGTCCCAGCCTCAGCTGTCCCTATATTTACAGGGCTCAATTCCCTAGTCCCATGGTTGGACTATATCTCCATCCTTGGTAAGTTACTTAATTTAGGCTTCCTCATCCACACACAACTCCACAACTTCACTGTCTAAGAAACATGGGCTGCATGAGTTGGTCTCTGCCCATACTCCTCCCAGAACACTAAGCCACAATCAACTTCTTTTACTCCCTGGAGTAAAAGTTTACCCTGCCTGCCTCAGGGCCTGTGCACAAGCTGCCCCCGCTACTTGCCACACTCTCCTGTGTGTCCGCCATCTTGGAATGGCTTTCTCCTCAGAGAAGTCTGGTCCACAGTGTCCATCTCAAGACATCTGGGCCTCAGTGGCCCTCTGCCATGACTCACCGCACTGAACAGTCCAAGGGTCCCACTGATGGAGCCATTCTCTTTCATACGGCCTGCTTCTCTCATGAGACCGGAGGTTCCATGAGGGAGAGCCCTGGCCTGTCCTTCAGCACCATCTCCAGCTTCCGGCGCCATGTTTGTCTCTGTGAAGAAGAAGGAAGGATGCGGTCCCATTCGGAGGGAGATGCAGGTGATCTGCAGACTGCAGCTAGACTGTGCAAAGGGAGCTCGTCTTGGGCTGCTGGGACTGAGCTCAGCTGCTGTCTCGATCCCCCGCCTCCCCAGAGAAGACCACTCACACTCCTGCCCGTGGGTCTACTCAGCTTCATCCCAACTTTGACTCCAATGTGAGTACTTCTCACTCCTAGGCCTGTCTGGACAAAGAGTCTTTTGACGTCCCCATCGCCATTCCTCGTGTGTGTGTGTGTGTGTGTGTGTGTGTGTGTGTTGGGGAAGTATACTGGTGCAAAGGAGGAGGTCTTGGTCCATCAGCAGCCCCCTGCTCCTCAGGTCCCTGTGTGATCTGCAGATGCCAGCCCTATATCTCTGGCTGTTGGGCATCCCCAGGGTGCCGTGTGCCTGAGGAGAGCCTGGCTCCTGCCCTCTCAGCTTTTCTCTGTCTACCCCACCTGCAAGGCTGGGAGGAATTCCAGAATGTTCCTCAAGGCTTGCACTAGCCATAGGGGAGAAGGAACCCAGGTCAGGTTCTATCAGGCCCACACCAGCCCCCGGGGTCCTAGAGTTCTGCACAGAAGCAGAGAGCCAAGCGCTCCCCTTCCTTGCTCCTCCCTTCGCCCTTCCTGGACAGTTGCAACCCTCCTCCTCCTCTCCCTACTTCTTCCTTCCTTCCTTGCCTCCCAGTCAAGGTGAACCCGGTTCTTTACTCCCCGCCTAGACCATCCACACTGAGACTTTTTGCAAAACACACATCCTTTGTCTTGTTTTCCTTGCTCAGATAAAACCTAATATTTGCAAATAAAAAGGGACATTAGGTTATTTATTTGGTGCTTTTCTGTTCTTCTTATGTGAGAACTCAGTGCTTTGAATTTTCCTCTTAATACTGCTTTCAAAGTATCCCAGAGATTTTGATACGTTGTTTCTCTATTTTCATTTGTTTCTAGGGATTTCTTAATTTCTCCCCTAATTTCTTCTATGACCCATTCTTCATTCAGCAGTGTGGCATTCAGTCTCCACGTGTTTATGAGATTTCTCTGTGTCTTCTTACAGTTGATTTCTGCGGACTTACAGTTGATTTTGGGTATGTCCACAAGCCTGTTTATTTGACAGGTAGACATCTTATTTTGTCCTGTGACCATTCAAGGCTTTCTTTGACTTTCCTGTAGAGCTGGCTGTCATTTTAAGAATTTGCAGGAGTATGCGTCCACCATCCTTTCCTCAAACTAAACATGCATGCCCTTGGACCCCTTAACTGCATACTTGGGGACATACCCGACAGGAATGCATACACGTAGTCACCAACAGACATGTGCAAAGGTTTCATAGCCGTGCGACTTACAGTCCCCAACCCAGAGACGCCAAAGGCCCATCACCAGCAGCATGGATAATAGGTGCTGTATGCCCAAATAATGGAATACGATGCAGCAAAGAGTGAACTTCTGGTGCCCAGAATAGGGCTGAATCTCAGGGACACAGTGATAGAAACCAAGCCCTAGACCAGCACCACTGTCTGACTCCATTATACAAAGCTTAGCAAGCCAGGCAAAGCTAATCTAGGGTGCTTGAAGTCTGGGTCCAGTTTATCAGGGCCAGGGAGGGGACACAAGTACCACGTGGAAGGGGAGGGAGATTTGCTCCGGTTCTGCCCCCGACTGCAGGGCCGGTTCTGCTCGCACAGTTGCTCACTTTGTGAAAATTCACTCAGCCGGGAACTTCTGACTTCTAAGCTTTTCTCCGTGTGAGTTATACATCAATAAGAATTTAAAATGCGTAAGGCCAGGTAAAGACATGTTTGTTCTGGGCTCTGTTTCAGGAGGAAGGCGTACAGCAGCTTGTAAGAGCAAGGGCCTCTGGGAATAATTAGGAGCTGGGAGACACAGAAAAAGCCCGGCTTCTACCTATTTTGAACTCTCCCCTCTCTACATATCACCGAGCAGTCTGGCTACAGCAAGGTCTTCCTGCGGGGCTGATCTTGCCCTCTCTCCCTGAGGACCCTTGGTCATGTTGAAGACAGTTTGGTTGATGCTCTGGGAGATGCTACTAGTGACCAGAGGGTGGAGATCAGATAGCACTCAGCACGCTGATTTGCACAGTGTGGACAGCCCAGCAACGAAGAATCCCCGTGCCCAAATTGTGTCTAGTGCTGAGGCCAGAAACCCTGATCTCCCCAGCATCCTTGTTTGGATGATTGGGAAAGAGGCAGGAGATCATCCCCAAGGTCCCAGGGCTGAGGAGCAGCGACTACGGGAGAGCCAGGGGTCCTGACTTTCAGCGCCCAGTCTGTCCAAGCGCTGGCTTGTTGCTGGCTGTGTAGACCTGATTTTGAGACCCAAGGTGTTAAAATGATGAGCGCAAAAATGCTATGTCCCTCCCCTCCCGCAGGAGATCATGTCGGCTAGGGAGAGCCCACCCAGTTGAGAAATTGGACGCTGGGAACATTTCTTTTCTTTTCTTTCTTTTTTCTTTGGTATTGGGAATGGAACCCAGGAGCATTCTACCTCGGAGCAACATGCCTAGTCCTATTTTTATTCTTTTTTTTTTATTTTGAAACAGGGTCTCACTAAGTTGCAGAGGACCTCACTAAGTAGCTGAGGCTGGCTGCAAACCTGCGATCCTCCTGTCTCAGCCTCCCAAATACTGGGATTACAAGCGTGCACCACCACGCCCGGCTTCAATGGGAACATTTCTAAGAGCAAAGAAATACTCTGCTTTTATTGGTATTGCTTTAGCTTTTATTGAGAACTAGGGAGAAAAAATATTATCAGCCAGAAAATTTCATAAGGAACTCGCCGTGTTCCTGTGCCCTGCCAGGTGGACGCAGGTTGAATAAAACGTCCAAGACGTGGAACATTTCCAGGTGGTATAGACAGGTCCTGAGTCATTTTTCTTCATCATCTGGTTGTGTTTTCCAGGGGCAAGAAGCAGGGAGTGCCTTTCTTTGAAGATATTCGTCTTCGCTCCTCTAGAAGGTGATGTGTGTAGCTAGGAAGCCTAAACATATCATTATAAAATTTCAGCAAGACGCTTTCTGAAAATTGCAGTCAGGGTATTGATTAATCTGTGCAGTCAAATAGAACAGAGCTTGCAGCATGGAACATCTCTATCCAAGCAGTCATGGCGGAGGGCTCCACAGGCCAGGCAGACACATCCCAGGTTGCAAGGCTGTCCCCAGACTTTCGCCTTCCCGGTATGAAACATCGGCACCTACCTAAATGTGCACAGGGTCCTGCCAGTATTACAATTCATCGAAGGGAAACAGTTAGCTCAGCCCCTCATCTGTGCCAGGCAGTGTGCTAGGTACCGAGTCTCAGGAGGAAGTCAGAGAGATACACTACAGGGTGAGAAACAGGCTCAGCAAACTTAAAGGAGAAGAAAGAAGGTGCCACCCCATGGGAGTTACATAAGAGGAGAATCGGAAAAAAAAAAAAAAGCTACTGCGAGGTGGCCATGTGCAAAGGCGGTAGCCGTGTGCAAAGGCGGTAGCCGTGTACAAAGAGGTCCAAAGACCTCATTCCTCTGCAGCCTGCTCTTCATCGTTGTGCAGCCTCTCAGCACTCGTCACACACCAGTCCCGTCCCTGGAAACTGCAGCTGGGAACTTGCTCTCTCCTGAGGTGCCCGAGTCTGCAAATGAACTGCCCATCATCTCCCAGGTGAAGGGGAAAGCTGGGGAGATGAGACAGACAGACAGGCTCTCTCCCGGTCACTGGAAGTGGGTCCATGCATCTACAGAACAGCGCAGAGTTCGTTATTCATTGGATGAATGTGCATGGACTGCCTGCTGCCCGCCAGTCACTGTGCTGGAGCTGGGGTACCACCGATAAGAAGGCAGACAGGGCTTTGCCCGCATGTACCTGATGCTTCCAAGCAGGGGCGCCAACAGGGAAACACACAAAATAAACTGCATAGGCCCTTGGGTAGCAAAAAAGTTGTGGCCAAAAAAAGAGAGAGGAGGCTGGTATGAGGGTTGGAGTTGAGGTACCATCCAGGAGGGACGGCAGAAGAAGACCTCTGGCTGGAGCCGCTGGAACTGGGGCTGCTCCTCCTTCCTGCTCTTCATCCCAGACAAAGACACGATTGGTACCAAGCTCCTAGATCCAAAGAAGCAAGCGTTGTCAAGGAAAGGACCACTGGCAAATTCCTTCAGCTTTGCAGGGCTCAGCTTTGCAGGGCGTGAGGTCTCTGTCACATCTGCCTTTGGGACACAGAACCAGCCTTAGGTAAGTAATGACCAGGTGTGGCTGTTTCCATGAATGTGGCTTGCAAAGCAGGTAGCAGCCTAGATCCGCCCCGCAGGCCTGGTCCCCAGCCCCGCCCTGGATCTCAGGCTCAAGGAGCTGATGTCTGTCTTTTGCTGAGTTGTTCTTCTAAACTGCAGCTACTAGTCATCTTCCGTCATCCCTGCCATTCTTCAAACGAGCCATTTTCCTGCCTCGCTTAGCAGAAAAGCTTTCTGTTGCTTGCAACCAAAAGAACTCAGTGGATCGAGGAGGTGCGTCTCAAGTGAAGAAGAGTTGGTGGTACCCTGAGTTATTGCATAAGCAGTGCGGCTCGTGGAGGATCGATGGTGTCAAGCCTTGCCTCCTCATTCTACACGTTGTTAAACTGGGGGGTCAGAAAAGCAAAGAAACCTCCCCGAGGCCAGCCAGCAAACCAGAAACAGAGGCAGGGCCAGAACCCACGTCTCTTGCTTCCCAAGGTCAGTACCAATATTCTAGATCACTTTCAGCTATAAATAAGAGAAAACTCAACTGGATTCAATATAAAGGGGTTAGTTTGACCTACACTACATGAAGTCTAAAAAGGTGGCCACCAGCATCATTTAAAAGTCTGATGACAGCCAGGCGTGGTGGCACATGCTTGTAATCCCAGTACTTGGGAGACTGAGACAGGAGGATCGCAGGTTCGCGGCCAGCCTCAGCTACTTAGTGAGACCCTCCGCAAATTAGTGAGACCCTGTTTCAAAATAAAGGATAAAAAAATAGGGCTGGGGGTGTAGCTTGGAGGTAGAACATCCTGGATTCAATCCCTGGTTACCACAAAATAAATAAATAAATAAGTAAATAAATAAATAAATAAATAAGTAAATGTATGTATGTCTGATGACAACAGGGCTAGGGTTTCCCCAATTTAGATTGGCCTTTTCTTTGTGGGTACAAAATGGCTGCCACAGCTCCAGATACCACATAGGTGTTCAAGATTTTAAAAAAAGAAGAGAAAGGAAGCATCTACATGTGCCCCTGTTCTTCCAAAACTCAAAGTTTTCCCAGCACCCCCCAGAACACATGCTTATATATAGCCATTCCTGAGTGCTTAAAGTCTAAGAAAGAGACTATTTCACATCTCAGCTTCTGAAGTAGAAACAGCAAAGAGAGAGAGAGAGAAGTTGGTAAAGAGTGTCAGATGAGGTGGGCCAAAGAATCTGCCTCAGTTTCCTTCCCAATCCTGAGTCAGTTCAACAAACACAGAATTATGGCAGCTGCATGCTGGGGAGCTGACTCAAAGCTACCGCCATTGTCCTCCGTATTAGTTTGTTGTTGTTGCTTTGACCAAAATACCAAAATATGGAGCAACTGAGAGGAAGAAAAGTTTATTTTTGCTCACGGTTTTAAAGGCTCGGTCCATGACTGGCCAACTCCAAGGCAGAAACATCCTGGCGGCAGGGCATGGTGGAGGGAAAGTGGCTCGGCTAACAACAGCTGGAAGTTTGATTTGGCTCATGGTTTCAGAGGTCTGGTCCATGGTTGGCCAACTCCAAGGCAGAAACAACCTGGTAGCACAGTGTGGCAGAAGCAAAGCTACTCAACTCACGGTGGCTGGAAGGAGAAAGAGAGAGAGAGAGAAACAAGACTCATCCAGGGACAAATACAGCTCTCAAGGCCACGCCCTCAGTGACCTGCTTCCTCCAGCCATGCCCATGCGAGGGCTTGGATTTGGTGTGTCCTAGACCTCATGTGGTAGGCAAGGCAGCAATGTTTGGAGGCGGGACTTCGTTGCTGGGGAAGGCTCCTGGGGGCATGGCTGCGTACAGGGTGTGTAACCCAACCCGCTCAGCTGTAGCATCTGTTCTCCGATCTTTGCTCTCTGCTCCCCACCATAACACCCTGAGGACCCGCAGCCCCCGCTCCTGCTTGGAAGCCCGCGTACCATGGACAGAGATTTCCAGAACTGTGGACGCATACACTTCTTCTTTACTACGTTCTGCAAGTCAGGTGTTTGGGTCACAGCAGTGAGGTTGCTGGCTGAAATCTAGCCTAACACACTAGGTATGGTTTGGGGGGGACCTTCCAAATCTAAACAGGAGTGCTTTCCCATGATAAACCAGCCTTCTGAAATCTAGCAGGTCACGCACGTCACTTAGCCAACTTGGTAGAAGCACACCCTACTTGACAAATATGAGATTCTAAGAGGACTGCGAGGATTCAAGAAACAGGGGTCTAGGAATCTGTATGTAGATGAACTCCTGTTATAACCTTTGAAATAAAATAAAATGTGAGAAAATTAAAACAAAATGAAATGCTGTCCCTCTGGCCCCAGTGCTCAGTCACAATTTCCTCTCTATGGGTCCCCCTGTGGCCAGTTCCACATCAATCATAGTTCTCCTGGAAACAATCTAAGAGGTAAGTGTGTGAATGTCTCTTTTCAGTATTTTACACTGGACAACACTTTGCTTTGTCACTTAATTATGTATCTGTGTGTGTGTGTGTGTGTGTGTGTGTGTGTGTGTGTATGTGTTTTACTGGGCATCGAACCCAGGGGCATTCTACCTCTGAGCTACATCCCAGCCCTATTTTATTGTTTATTTTGAAACAGGGTCTCACTAAGTTGCTGAGAGTCTCGTTAAGTTGCTGAGGCTGACTTTGAACCTGCAATCCTCCCGTATCAGCCTCCCAAGTACTGGGATTACAAGCCTGTGTCACCACGCCCAGCTCTTAATTATGTATCTTGAAAACTGTCCCACATCAACACACAGAGATCCATCTTCTCTTTTTCATGGCTGCGTAGGGCAGAACCTGCATCCTTACAGGTCATTGTGAGCATCAGCTAAGTGCGGGACAATGGGCCGGCTGGCAGTGTGGTGGCTCCAGCAGCCTTTGAGACAATAGCAAGGACACCAGCTGTGGTAGGAGCTCTAGATGTTTGCCAGCAGTGTGCTGTGCCCTTGATACAAGGTCACTCCTGTGACCCTCTCCATAATCCCACAGGGTAGGTGTATTAATTAGCTTTTCTGTAGCTGGGACTGAAACCTAACAAGAACAAGCAAGGATGAACTGGCCGGATCCGTAGAAAGCGCTTACCAAAAGCGGTGAAATAGCAAGTACCCGGCGAGTCAGCCACCATGGCAGCTGTCCCCCACCCTCAGCATGTCATGAAGCTGGACTTAAACGGCAGGTCTAATTTCTCCACCCACTTACACCCTTACCCAGGCCATGCCACCTGGGGTCCAGTCCATTCCAGTCCCTGCAGCACCATGCTGCCCCAGCACCCCCATTTCACTGGAGCCCTGAGACCCCGAGAAGCTAATGAGCCCAGTCTCATGACCGACGCCTCTCACAATACATAAGGGAAGTCGTCACGGCACCCGGTGCACAGTAGGTGCTTTAAAGCCTTGCGTGAGCTAAAGCCAAGCTCGTTTCAGAAGTGACCGATGGTTCATTTCTTCTCGGCCGGAGCCTGCTATCATCGTGTTTTACTTTTTCCCCCTCACTCTTTCATGGAAGTCGAACCAGGTGAAAGAATACATTTATATAGTTAAATAAGAACTCCATTTAATTGTGCTATCCTGTGCTGATTTTAAAGGCAGATATGAAGGATGTAGATTTCCAAAACTCGACATTCATTTTTGAATATTGATTTTGTGCCAGGCCCTGGGAATGTGTAATGTCTGAAGCTCTCTCGGCTCTCAGGGCTCCCAGTGAACTCAGGGAAGGGCTGGGAGAGGGGTGTGGGCGCAAGTAATTACACTGAAGTCGAGGCCAGGAGAAATAGATTGCAGAGGATGATACAGCCAGTGGGGACCCAGTGCTCAGTGGCGTCACCATGGAGTCTCCAAGGAGTGGCCTCTGCAGAGGGGACTCTTAAAGCGTTTGCAAGGTGAAAGACAATGCAAGTAACATTTGTAAAACTCAGACTCCCCAAAAGACACAGTGTGCTCAGGTGACCACAAGTGGCCAGGGAGAGATACTACACCTACGCCCTGCTCACCACACTGAGCCCCTGGCAGGCATTACTAATCAATCACAACTCTGCGCCCCTGGGAGCTCTGACCTGGCCTGGGAGCCCATCTCCAGATGGGACTCCAGGCAGCTGCTACTACAAGAGCGGGGACAGGACAGGAGGAGAGGAAGAGGACCAGATGACCGTGGAGTCAGGGCAAGGGGCCAACACCACTGCTCGCTAGGCAGGGCGTGCCCCACTGTGATCAGTACTTTGGACGCTCCCTCTGGGATCTGAGGAGAGAAGGATGGGGTGGGAAGTGGGGGCAGTGGGGGGAGCTGGAAGGCAGGGAGGGTCCACAGGGAGCAGTTTCCAGGACCCATATCACCCTGAAGGGAAGGCGCTGGGGACAGAGGTGAGCCCAGGAGACTTTACAGAGGTAAGAGGGAGGACTTGGGGAGGATGAAGCTGGGGACACGTAGATGGCTAGAAAGCTCACGGCTGAGAGTGAGCGTGGAGAAGGGATGGGGCCTCTGTCCCCTGGCTGCCGTCCCAGCTTGAGAGAGCAATGTGGTCTGGTCTAGAGCTAGACCGGGTGTGGTCCAGACCTCCAGTTCTGACCTCCAGCGTGCCGCTCAAACTCACTGGACACAGCAGTGGACCCATGGGTGCTGGCACAGGTTCTGAAGTTGGGGTGCAACAGCAGACAGGTTACCCGCCCTCCTCCAGGCTGTCCACCATCCCCAGTGTTGAGCGTTGCTGCAAGGAATGAATGAGAAGAGCCTTGTGGGTCACGGAGGACCCTCCCCACCTCCTGGCCTTCCTTGCTTCATACCAGGCTCCCTCCAGAATCTTGCTACCTGGATGCTCCCATCCCCCCAGCTTCTTGACCTCCTACCTCCCATACCTGGAGCTGGCTTCCAGCTGAGATTAACCTACACCTACTGTAGTCCTCTATCTTGACCTCTTTGCTCCCCAAATGCTGCTTTGCTCTTGACGTTTGGATAGCTGTACTCCCTGACCCCAGCCCAGGGACCTCCAGTAAAGCCAGCCCCTTCCCAGCACAGGCTTGCTGCTGTCCACCCAGCCCGACACACACACCAAGTCTCCCTTCCGGTTCCCACCTTTGCAGTCCCTCGCTTGGTGTAGAATGGGGGTCTCAGTCAGCAACCCCCACATGCACAAGGAGGTGCCTGCTCTACACCCCTCATCCACCATCCCCTCGTCTGCATTCAGTTCCCCCACCCACACTTTGGATCTGTCAGGTTTCCCTGTGATTTCCATGCGAGGCACGGGGAACTCTCCAGCATCCCGCTTTTACGGTTCCCAGAGAGCTTGCTTTGTTTATGCGGGCGTTACCGATACAGTAACAACAGAACAACTCCATTCCAGTGGAATGAGCAAGTTGCACAAAGAAAACTGTTAACTTTTAACAATGCCAATAAAGCAAACTCCGCCACGTGCCCGCAGCAGCCTTCAGCTCTGGAGCTCCTAGCACCAGCCTCTGGGACAGATGGACTTGCGATCATCCGTTGAGGAGTCTCTGGAGAACAGAGGCTTTCCCTGAAGGGAGCGCTTTTTCTGGCTGGGTGTTACTCCTCTTAAATGATTCCTTCTCTTGCCTAGGATTCGTCAACATCACAGTATCCCTGCGCTGTCTTTGCTGAGAGGACCATGTGAGTACCTTCTGCTTCTAAAAGGAAGCACAAAGCCCCTAACTGCCAAGGACCGGGTCAGCGCCTCCCTGCTCTGGTCTGCAGCAGTATGAACGCTCAGCATCCTGAACCTGCCACAGGGCCGGGGTATCCTTTCCTACTGGGCACAGGCTGGCCGTCTTTGCTTTCATTTGCAGACAAGTCCCAACTCCAGGCACGTTCCGAACTGTTCCTGTCCTGGTACATAAAGTCCAGGAAGCCTGGGAGTCAGTAGCTGTCACCTTTATTCCCCCACTTTCTGCCTGGGTGGAGAGATTCTCCATGTCCTTACCAACCCGGATCTGTCACCAAACTTACTGGGAGCCATAGCCCCTGGAGCGGATGGATCCTGGGGGATCAGACTGTACGTCCCCAGGATGTGCCACCCCCGCATGCACAGAGGCACAAAGCCATCTGCAGCCTCGGTTTGGAGACTGACATGCGGTTCTCTCTTTCCCCACGCACTCCCTTTGGAACAAGAGAATGATTGTTGATTTGTTTGTTTTGAAGGAGGAAGAGAACAAACAACAACAAAAAAATCCCATACAAAGCTGAGACCTAAATTAGCTCTTCTCCCCCCTGAAACACACTGACTGGATGCACTGTTGGAAGTTCTCAAAGACTTATTTTCAAAGGGTGAATTTCTAAAGATTTCAAAAAAGATGGTCAAATATAATCGTTTCTTTTTTTCCTTCTGAAGAACAGTGGATTACAAAGTTATCTGAGTTTTACAGCCAGGAAGGTGAGAACACGTAGATTTGGGCCCTGGCTCGGCATAAACATATATTTAAAAAAAAAAAAAACGTGGCAGCCCACTTGCGTTAGCAGCTTAATTTCTTTTTGTTTTATAATTACAAGCCCTTTCCCTGGGCCTGAGTGACAGGAGAGCGAGGCAACAGCGCCATCTGTAGGGCAATTTTTGCAGCGCAGGCTGGCAGCCTTGGGGAGACATCCAAGACACAAGGTTCTGAGGATCCACAGCCAATACCCCCTCCCCACACACACCACCCTGGAAAGACCGAATGCACAACTCAGCCATCCAAAGAATAAATGGCTATGATGATGTTGGAGGAAGACTTAGCGAGATCTATCAGGTTTTTAATTACCCATTCCGTTTTATCTAGCAATTATTCCAATTCTAAGTGTTTAACCTATATAAATATCAATCGTGCGCAGAGATAAAAGTCCAAGGTATATTCACAAAGTGTTCATTTAGTAATGAACTATAAAAGCATTCTGAACACTTATTAATAGGGGCTGGTTAAATAAATTAGGGTCCTCCACGGCACAAAAGTCTTCGCAAACTTTTACCAAGAGGGAGGGAGCTGTGCATGTTAAAAAAAAAAAAGCAACAGGGTGGTTTCCATTGTGAAATTTAAATTGCAAAGCAGCTTTGCCAGTGATATGTAGAGTGTGTTGCTTTTGCAAAGGTGTGTGTTCATGTAAAGTGTAACGCTCAAAACTGAACCGCTCTGCTATATTTATATGCCGTATCGGGAAGACTATATTCGGAACTGTGATTTTTCCAAACACTGACTATCTTGGGGGTGGGGGATAATGAGGAAACTTCACTCTCTACTTTGCACATTTCTGTGTCATTCGACTTGTGTTACAAACAGGCACGTGCTTTGCATTTATTATACACGCTGCTGGAGGACATAGTCTAGTAATCCTCTGAGTATCTCTGGAAGGCAAACTTTCCGAATCCTTGCATATCTAAAAATGTCTTCATTTTGTGCTGGCACTCAGTGCTATTTTGGCTGAGCATACGATTCTGTGTGCAAACCAGCTTCCCCCGGAACTGCGAAGATATGGCTCCATTGTCTCCCAGCATCTGACGAGAAATCTATTGCCGACTGAATTCTCCTCCTTAGCGAGAAATCACATTTTTCCCTCTTGGGAATGTCTGGATATTTTGATCACCCGTGGTGGTTTTCTGAAATTTCTGCACTACATGTTCCAGGGCGGGTGTCTCCTCCGCCTCTTGTTCCAGACTCAGTGGGCCCTTTCCGTATCTCAACTCGTGACTTCTGCGCTTATTTTCATTTAATTCTCTACCTTTCTTCTCTTCTCTCCTTCCAGAATTCCTTAAGATGTCAATCTTCTGGGTTTACCCTTTGCACCGCTTAACTTTCCTTTCATCTCTCTTACTCATTTCTGCTGTGTTCTAGAAAAATCCCTGAAGTTCTAGCTAGGTCTACTCTGTTGTTGGGTCCATGCATTCAGTTCAGGATTTCAAGATTCCCCTTTCTAACTTCTCAGCTCCCTGATCAATAGATGTGCGTGAGGGATACCTGACCTCCTTGACCTCCCGTTTCTGTTTCTGTGGCTGTTTCCTTTGGTTTGCTGGGCCATCCCTCTCTCATGAGTCTTCCATTCTCCCACGCCTGTCGTTAGACTCATGAGTGTCTGGCGCTGCTCTTCCTCCACTATCTGGTCTGCTGCATGATTATCTGCTCCTCTCTGTGTGTTCAATTCTCTGGTCTCCTGCCTGGACCATTGGCTGATGCCCAGTGCCTCAGGTTGTGGGCGAGCAGTGGGGCCTGCTGCCCATGGGTAGATAGGTCTTGTCTCTGGACATGGAAGCCAACTGCCCCATCCTGAGGTCACTAACTCTCTGATCCTCTCTAACTAGCCTGGCCACAAGCAAATGTCATTCCCAGGTAATAATGGGGAAGAGGGAAAGCGCCTACTCATCTAATTTCCCGCCTGGATCAGTCCCCCTGGCAAAGCCCTTAGAAGCCCCACCCCCACCCTCCCGCATCTCCGTCTTTACCTCTGGGTCCTCCAAGGCTGTCTTTGTTTTCTGTCTTTGAGATTTTCTGGCCCTCTGCGGTGGCTTTTGTCCTTTGGATTTGTGGTTTTCCATGTTACATGGGATGGGATTTGACATGTAAGAAAAACAAATCATGCTCCCATGGTCATATGTCTTCCCCCACGTAAGGAGACCAGAAAGTATGGGCGGTGACCATCGCCAGTGCCTGGCATCGCGGCCAACCTCATAGCACGGGTTCAAGGGCACAGACGGTCCATTCCGTGCAGCTACTCAGCTTCACTGCGCCTCTTGGCATTACTGGATTTGGAGAAATAAGTTACTCTAAATAAATGCAAATGTTTAATGTCTGGTCATCAACATCTTCTATCAAATTTGGCAGTAACTCGTCATTTGTCAGAAGAAATGCGTGGTGGCGCACGTCTGTAATCCCAGTACCTGGGAGGCTGAGACAGGAGGATCCCAGGTTTGAGGCCAACCTCAGTGACTTAGTGAGACCCTCAGCAACTTCTCAAGACCCTGCTTCAAAATTAAAAAGGCTGGGGATGTAGCTCGGAGGTAGAATACCTCTGGCTTCAATCCCCAGTACCAAAAAGAAAAGAAAAGAAAAGAAAAGAAAAGAAAAGAAAAGAAAAGAAAAGAAAAGAAAAGATACATAGATTCAAAATGGACTAATTCTTATATTTTCTCTTCCTCTCCTCCACCAATAAATTTTAGTAAGGAACATCTGGTCCGTATGTTTATAAAAACCTTATGGAATAAACAAAGTATTTAAAAACCTAAGAGTTTTTTTCCTTTCTGTCTTTATAACCCCAGATATTATTGGTGTTAAAGCTGAGGGTTGAGCCAGGCGTGGTGGCGCACGCTTGTAATCCCAGTACTTTGGGAGGCGGAGACCGGAGGATCCGGGTTCGAGGCCAGCCTCAGCTCGCTGTCTCTCTCTCTCTCTCTCTCTACCTAGTGAGGCCCTCCACAATTTCGTGAGACCCGGTTTCAAAATAAAGTATAAAAACTAGGGCCAGGGGTGTAGCGCGGAGGTAGAATGCCCCTGGGTTCTGGTACTGCAAAAAAAAAAAAAAAAAAAAAGCTGAGGTTGGGCTTGGTGACCATTGTCTGTCAAGTTCTGTATGGGAAGTCCTTCCGGCTCTTACTTAGTCGCCCTTTCACACTCACTGTTCATCAAGCCACTTAAGAGACACTCACAGAAATGCACTAGCTTAATTTCACAGGACACTCTTCCCGGGTCACACCCTGACCCAGCTTTCCCTCTGGAGCACCCTCCACGTGTGGGGCAGACACCCTGACAGGACTGTCAAGATGGCGGTGCCCTTGGCTCTTTCTCTGTCCTGATCACGGCCGGGCACTGAGCAATGTTCTCCGCAAGCAATAGGAAACGCAAGGTAACCGGCCCACAGGCCCCTTCTAATACGCATATTGAAAGAGTACGATTTCCTTGAAAGCCAACAGAATGTCAAATCAAGATGCAGTCCCAAACGTTCCTCATACACTGGCGACATAGGTTGGAAGAAATACCTGTGGCCGGTGCTCTGTGACACGACTTGCAAGCCAGGGTCCCCGCCTCCACTCTCAACCTCTCCATCCAATCTCACCAACAGGCAGAGAGACCTCCTCAAATATGAGCCAGAGCCCCTCACTCCCAGTCCCAAACCCCATAGCAGTTTCCCATGGTCCTTAGACTGAAAACCAAAGTCCTCATGAGGCTACAGGCTCCGTGACCTGCCAGCCTCCACTCCAACCGCCCCTCTGCTCTTGCCCGGTCTCATGGGGCTGCAGCAACACTGGCTACTACTGCAGCCCCATGAGACAGAGCACGGGCAGAAAGAACTCCAGCCTGCTGCTTCTTGGACAACCTCACACCATCCCACTGCACACAGACACATGCTGTTCCTTCAGCTCGGAATGGTCTGCCTCGCAGGTTCAAACACAACCTCAGTAATATAGCGAGACTCTCAGCAACCTAGGGAGACCCTGTTTCATAACAGAAACATAAAAAGTGCTGGGGGTATAACTCAGAGGTAGAATGTCCCTGTGTTCAATCCCCAATATGAGAGAAAGAGAGAGAGAGAGAGAGAGAGAGAGAGAGAGAGAGGAGTGCAATAGTTACGCTATTTGCCTTGATTTTATGAAATTAGATTAATTTATCCTGAGATTTTTTATTAGATGAATCAGCACTAGTAAGAGTCTTTTACCATATGCTTAACTTAACATTCTAACAGAATTCCTGATTTCACATTCTTTATTGGTTTTATAAAAATGAGTTTTGATAATTATGTACATAAGCCGGAGATGCCTGATTTATTATGCAAGGAAGAAAAGATACGTCAGATGCTGAATTCTTAGTTTTCCCAATGTCATTTGTGAAGATTACTCAAAGTTTTTACCCATATATTACTTCTGTTCCCACAAGATAAAAAAAAATCACTTTTACAAATGTTTGTCAAAATTGGGAGCACTTTCACAAATAGCTCTCAAATATAGTACCTTCTAACATGTCATTAAATATTCTCCTTTGAATATAATTTAGACCTTTTCAGTTACATCAGGAAATTTGCTAATATATTTCCATAAATTACAATAAATAATGTCCTATAAACTTCTGGGGGGTTTATAGCCAGTGTGTGATGTGTGTAATTCAAGTTCGGCCCTCTTTTCCTCCCTGGGCGTCCCCAGCTCTTCCGTCTGGCCATGTTCATCGGGGACAGCAGCCAGTTTCAAAGAATTCCAGCCAGCGTGTTCTAGTGGTCATTGTGGGTAGAAGGGAGGTGGGGATGAAGATTTGAAAGCCCGATTTCCTGCTGTCGGTAGGTCAGCACCACTTTTGCTAGGCCCCCTCAGAACTAGTACAATAGCATTTGTCTCCATGGGTACCCCATCAAAACTGCCTGAATGAAGACCCTGGGGTGTTGCAAAGCTTGTCACCCCATCTTTGATGGTAAGAGGATTTTAGATGGTACAAGGACAAACACTTGTTCAATTGTCATGCATCTGGGGGAAATTAACGATGGCAGGTGACATTGACTGCACCAGTGATAATGATACATGTTCTTTTAAAATAAAAAATGGTTAATTTTAAATTAAAAAAATGTTTATATTCAAAGACAGAACGAATCAACCTGCAGCGCAGGATTGTAAACACTCTGTGAGGTGGAACAAAGTGACTGGATGAGACAATACAAAGCCAGCAAATGCTCCAATATGGCCTTGGAGCCTACACTCTCCGAGGGAGGGCAGAGCGGGAGGGCACTGCCCGGCAGCTGGCAGCTGCGGGAGCCTCGCAGAGCCCCGTGCAGCGGGTTCTGGCGTAGGAAAGGGAGCAGAGCCTGGAGCCATCAATCCACGCCAGCAAAGAGGAAGTACCAAGCAACTTCTCCTTCTAGACCTTGCAGGCTCCCCTCTGTTGTGAGACCCAAAGGCTGCCAGCCCACAGTGGCCACCCTCTCCCTGGCCAGGGCTGCCCAGTGCCCGTGGGGAGCTGTCCTCAGCGTAGGAGCCTTCCTCTGTCTGCGGGGCCCACAGCCACACAAGAGTAAGGCTGGATCCAGCTGGGGTTTCTAGTGTTGGACTGTGGCAGATCTTGTAGCGACTTTATTTCATTCTGCCTGGACTCTGCAGCTCGTCTCTCCAAGAAGCTAAATGTCACATCATTTGACTGTCAAGCCAGGGAAGGGGACGGCAGGCGGCACCTTGGCCTGTTCCCAGGAGCTGGCGATCTTGACATGGAACCATCATAGACTGTGGTTCACCATCCAGATGTTTCCTCAAATCGTCCCATCATCCAATGTATTTAACAAAGTTCCACAGAGCACCAGCTTCGGGGGAATTCCAATGGGTCAGGGAGTGGGAATAGCTTTATCTCCATCCTCCCACTCACTGTCTGGACCACCCCTCTATTTCCCACTACTGAGTCTTACTGTAGTGGGCATCTCTTCACCAAGGAAGCATCCCCTTTCCTCTGGGGGTACCACCTCACTTTGTTTTAGGGTCCCACTTGCTTAACCTTGGGAGGCAGCCAGGGAAGGCTTCAGGGAGCCCTAAGAGCAGAGTGTTCTGACATCAGACCCCAAGGATCCCCTCTTGCTATGTTACACTTCAAGAGCATGTCCCCATTGCAAGCTCAGTGTTACAATCAACAAAATCGAACCCCCGTCATGTCCTTGAGGACCCTAGACAAAGAAAAACCCAGGAGCCATGTGCTGCAGGCTCAGAAAAAGGGCTATAAAGAAGGCGCCTCCCTCTTCCCTGGCACAGTCTTGCAAGAGCAGTCTCGTGGCTTTTCTCAGGGCTTGCATCTCTCCCTCAGGGGGAAGCCTGTGATTACACCCAGGGCCTGCCACCCCGGCACTAATGCACATGCCGCCCTTTAATAAAATCTGTCTGTACGTCTATCCTTTATCTTGGAAATTTCTTTTCCAGCTTGCATTCATGCTACGACACCCACCTATTCCCCACTCTCAGACCATGCAGTCTGGATGGAACTGGCCAGGAACTGGTCCCACATCCCAGCCGCAGTCCTGGAAACTAGTGCCGCGAAGGACGCATAACCTGAGCCGGTTAGACGAAGCCAGTCTCTGAGTATTCACTGGACCGGTACTCTTTCTCTTGCAGGGGTACACCTGGGGCTGGTACTGGCCGCCCTGGGCCATCACTGGGAGAATCTCCTAGAGACGGAACAGGGAGATGCCCTCATGCCAGCTGAAGCCCCTGGACATTAATTGTGGGCAATTAGTTCCCCCTTTTCTTTTTTAATCCAGTTTAAGCTAGATTTTTTAGGCCAATGAGTGCTGGTGAGTATCCTGTCTGATGGGTTGTGAAAACCGAGGCAGGTTGGGCCCAGTGACTTTGGCTGTACCAAGTTCTATCACCTGCTTGAAGCCAGGTGCTCTTGCTTGGTCCTCCAGGCCCACCTGACACACCGAGGACTCATTTCCTTTCTGCAAAGTGGCGAGTACTTGCTCCACTTGTCTGGCCTTAAGAAAATGACAAGCTCAAGTCTGAACGTTGGTTTCAGAGACTCTTCCGCCGTGGACATTGGCACCTGGTGCTTTTCTTTTGATGGTGGCTCCGGTGGTAACTTGGACTCTAGAAGAAGAGCATTTCCAAAACTTAGATGCGTGGGGACAAAGGGCACCTTGTATATTGTGTCTGAAAAACACTGGGTTTCACTCCATTGAGAAAGTTTCTTTTGTGCGGGGTTTTTAAGAGATCTGAATGGACTAAACTCTTAGGGAGCCAAGTGAATTCTATCATCTGATCACAGGAAAATTCTTTTTGTGAAAAATAGAATATTACACAAGACTGTTTTTGTTCCAGGGACCAAGGTACTGAAAGTTCTTTTCAGAGGACTTTGGTTCTCATATCTTACAGCTCTGAGCCCCCACTGCCACACCTGAGTTTCCCCCACCCACCCTTGCCGGCTGCCCAGAGGGAAGGGGTGAGGTGGGTAGGGGTCACCCACTCATCCTCTCTAGGGACTCCACATTAAGACCTTTTGTGCAAAGTTTGGGCATTTCCTGGTGAGAAAAAGCAACCTGTTTGGGGCAATTTCAAAGGCTCACAATTATTAAAAGCAGCTGTTCCCAGTAAAATATCTGGGCCATGGCTTTGGTGGTTCTAAATATGCACAGCGCCATGAGGGCCCCTTAACCACTCAGGAGTCTCACCTCCCCACGGCAGTGTCAGGGGACAGGCACCTCCAGCTGGCAGATCTGCACTCACACCCTTTCCTTAGGACCAAAGGAACCATTTAGAAACGTCTCCTTTGAAGCCCTTCCTTTTGAGTGATGTTTGAACACTCTTTCATCTCCTTCTGCCTTTCTTTTCGACAAATTGGACACTTCTCAAACTTTCAGAGACATCCTGATTTTTAGTTTAACATCTTGGGGAATTTCTAGGGCAACTTCCTCTGCACGAAGGAGCTGTGTCTGCCATCTCCGATAGGTACAGACTCACTCCTTTCCGTTGGCTTTCTGATGGATTTTGCCTGGTTTGAAAGCAAATAGTGGCATGGAAATTGAAAGCAATGGGAGAAGGAATGATTCTGGATTGTTTGTTTGTTTACCTTAAAGACAACCAAATTTAATATGCCCCCAATTGGGTCAAATGCTTTTATCATCCATTCAACATCATTTATGGAAAGTTGGTCTTTCCTGGGGACTTTAAGAGCTGGCTGGAGACATAGAGACCTTTCATCATATAAATCAGTAGCAGTGCTATAGACCAGGCTTCCCTTCTGCAGTGCCCAGCAAGGCGGCCACCTCTCCTCTGCCCCACCCACTGCAGAGGAGGTTGTGCATCACCAACTGCTTTCGGGGAGCTGGTTGGGTTGGGTCCCCCAAATCTTAGTTCCCTGTTCTTTGCACACCACTCATCTTCCTTTGGCGATTGCTCCTCTGCTGCTGTGGACAGTCTTGGGTTGGCTGTAATTCCAGATAACCTGTCATTGCCTAGAAAATGATGGGGGAAGTGCTGGAACTCAAGCTGGGACAGCTCAGTGAGCTAACGCATTCTCTCTCTCTCTCTCTCTCTCTCTTTCTCCAGATATGTTGACTCTTAACCAAAATGACACAAGATAAAGACAATAATAAACCTGATTCATGCCAGATGCACTGAGCTGAGCTACCTGACGTGGGCTCCTCCCACCTGGACCCTACCTGGACCCTCCGTCCAGCCTCCTCCCTAACAAGTATTTGATCCAGGGGAACCTGCTCTCAATGAAGCCTTTTCTGCCTAACTAGACTTGGGTCCTAGGTAGCCCTTGCTGACCCCAAACAACATTGCTGGGTCAAGTGATCCTTCCCTCCTGAGGAGAGGCAGCCGAAATCCTTCCCAACACCTCTGGGTATCAACTCATCTCCCTCCTCTGTAAAGAGGCCAACAGTGTCCACCTCAAAGGAGGGCCAGACTCACACCCGGTGCAGGACGGGAGAGCTGCTCTAGGCTGGCCCAGTATGGAGAGGATGGTGTGGCTCCATGATGAAGCCTATGCTCTAGACCCAGGTCTCTAGGGTGAATCCTACATCTGCTCCTCACCACTGTGACCTAAGACAAGGTACTTCACCTCTCTGGGCCCCAGTTTGCTCATCTGTAAAATGCTCAAAGGCTGTTTGCTCTAAAGCTCACAGGACTCTTCTTGACCCAAAGAGTCTCTCCACTGTTAGCGACTTTATTCTTCTCTTGTTATTTTTATTGTTAAAAACAATCTTAAAGATCAAACTGGATTTTATTAGCAACTCATAAGTCCAACAGCATCCTTTCTCTCTCTCTCTCTCTCTCTCTCTCTCTCTTTCTTCCTTTTTTCTTTGTAGTACTGGAGATTAAACCAGGGGAATTCTCAAAGCTACACTCTCAGCCCTTTTTATTTATTCATATATATATATATTTTTTTTTAAATTTTGAAACAGTGTCTCACTAAGTTGCTGAGGCTGGCCTCAAACCCGTGACTCTCCCGTATCAGCCTCTCAAGCACTGGGATTACAGGTGCGTGCCACCACACACGGCAACAATAGCATCCTTTCTAAAGATTTAGGAGGGGCTGGATGAGCTGGGGGTAGGGGCAGAAAAGGGTTGATGGAAACAGAAATAGGGAAGGACAGGTAGATTGGTCTTCCCCAGTTACCTTCCTTGTAGGATTAAACCAGGGCAGTAGACTGTATCTCTGCCGATTGGTTGCCCTGAAAGTCCTGATTTTTGGAAAACTGGTCCATTTTCAAGGTTCATGTCATTGCCTGGCACCTAGCAGAAGCGACTCCATTCTCCTGGGACAGGAGCTCAGTTCAACCTGCTGGCCTCCCGTGACTTTTATCTAACATCAACGCTCATCCTGCCATCCCCTTTCACCCACACAGCCACCCGGGGTCATACTGTGGCCATGGTTGTGCAGACCAAAGACGACCCTTCTTCTAGCAGGCTCGCGTAACCTACGAGACCCAATCGCCCACTTCTAACTTACAGTAACTGTGCTCTGTTGTTCTGTGTCAAGAACACAGATTCTGAAGTTAAATATCCCTGGGTTCAAATCCCAATTCTGCCATGCCTTAGACTTGTGAAAAATCTCTCTAAAACATGCCCTCAATTCTTGAACACGGGTAATCCTACCCCACCGAAATGAGTGAGGATATACACAGAGCACTTCACAGGGAGGAGCCTGGCACCGGAGTAAGTGCTCAATAAACAGCTATAACATGGCTTACAATTATCACCGTTACTGGAAAACCTGCCCCCGCATGACCGGGCCCTTCTGTCGCCATGGATGGAAGAAGCCAAATCGTATGCAGAGAGTCATCAAGAAGCCAAATAAATTGTATTCAGAGACTCATCGGCTTGGTTTTTGAATGAGGAGGAGCTCACACAGAGCGAAGGTCCCTAGATCCCCGCATTATCTCCTCTAAACAGGCCAGTGTGGGTCTCACAGATAATCACCAGCAGCCCGTGAGGCTGCAAAACCAGGGAGACTTAGTGGGGAGGATTGAATACTTAATGTCACTGGGTTAAGAGGCTCCAGCCTCCTCGCATGACAGGCTTTGCCACTCTGGCTAGCATGGGCCAATGGCTGAAGCTAGCTCTGCCCCTCAGAGAGGCTCTGAATGGAGCTCCCAGCATTTCCCAGTGGGATTTCTTCCCTGATGGCTCAGTGGGCTGAGCTTCCCTGACAGAGCAAGACTTCGAGTGACACAGCCTCGCCTTGGACATGTTAATAGACTCCACCAGCTCTGCAGGGACATCTCCTGTCTCCCAGCTCAGCACTTTGTTCTGCCCTCTGGGGAATTCAGAGCTGATCTGTTCCTTAAACCAAAGGATGCAGGAGGGGAAGGGTGGGGAGAGGAGGGAAGGGGCGAGAGCTCTAATCCGCCTCCAGACATCTCTCATTCCTAAAACTCAGCACCTGTTAACTTGGATCTCTTGAAGTCCCAAGGTTGTGTGTATAATTATCATTTTTAGAAATTACATTGTATGTCTTCATGGACAGATAGCACCAACTCCCACTACTGGAGGCCCCACTGTGCTGCAGTCTCTGTTGGCTGGCTATTTTCTCATAAAATAGGGCTTCCTTCCCCCATTCTTTTGGGAATCTAGTTACATGTATGCTTAATCTTATAATCATATGTTTTTCTTTCTTTTCTTTTTTTATACTTTTATTGTTATCTCACATCATCATGTAGTTCAGAGTGATAGGGACACACATGCACACAGTACTTGGTGAGCTTCCCCCCAGCTCCCTTCCCACACCCTCCCCTCTCCATACATGATATTGAGATTGGCATTGGTAATTTCACATCTGTGGATAACATCAGTGGAAGTATTTCCTTCATTGATTCTCCCTCCTCCCAGCCCCACCCTGCCCTAAACCCCTTCATTGCTCCACTGGGGCTTCTCCTCCTTTATCTAAAGTCCCTCTTGTATCCTGATTACTCCCTAGCTTCTGAATATATAGGAAAACATGACCCTTCACTTTTTGTGACTGGCTAATCTCACATAACATAATGTTCTTCAGGTCTATCCATTTTTCTGCAAATGACATAATTTTCTTCTTCTTTATTGTTGAGTAAAATTCCATTGTGTGTCTATCCCATAATTTTGTAGTCCATTCATCTGTTGATGGACACCTGGGTTGGTTCCATAATTTGGCTATTGTGAATTGTGATGTTATAAACATGAACATGAATGTATTGCTATAATATTCTGATTTCAGTTCCTTTGGAAAGGTACCCAGGAGTGGTATAGCTGAATAGTGTGTTTTCTATCAATTTTCCCCTTTGCACATTATCTAGGTATTTTCTACTTTCGCATCAGTCCATTAACCTTCTTTTCAGTTGTGTCTAATCTGCTGTTAGACCCATGTATTGAGTATGTATTTTCAGGTATTGCCTTTTTGAGTTCTAGAATGTGCAGGTTCCAATTTATAGATTCTAATTCCCTACCCAAATTCACCATTTTGAGATTTATTTTCATGAATATGTTAGTCATAGCTATTTTAAAATCCATAGTTTAACGACTATAATACATGGATCACCCATGATATTGGAAGGAGTACCCATTCTTTACATTTTGATTTCTGGTCACTTGTTACCTGCATATTCGATACAATTCCTTTGTACAGGGGTAGGGACATGGTGGAGTGCTGAAGTCTTGTAATGATTCCACTACTCTGGGGATACTCTTTACAATCTCAGCAGAAATATCAAATATCTCTAGGAATAAAGCTAGCCCAAAACCTGCATGACTTCTATAGAGGAAAATGCAAATGAAAAATTCGAGTATTTTAAAGACCTAGTAAAATGGAAGGGCATATCATGTTCATGGATTAAAAGATTTGTCTTTAGAAAGGTGTCAATTTTCTCCAAATCAATGTACAGATTCTATGCAATCCCATCAGAATCCAAGCAGGGCTTTTTTGTTTTTTTTTTTTTTAGAAATGGACAAGATGGTTCAAAAATTTATGGAGAAAAACAAAAGCAAAAGGAGGGTCATGGCAGGCTTGGAAAGACCCACTGAGCTGGAGGGCCATAGGGCCAAAAGCAGTGGCTTCCCGCCGCCCTGGTGGGTGGCACACCATGGCTTCTGTATGGCCTGAGACCAGGTCTCTGACCTCAGCACGTTGATGTTGGGACTGGAAGACCCGTGGGTATGGGGCTGTCCTGGGTGTTACAGGTTATTTACAAGTATCCCTGGTTTCTCCCCATTAGAGACCGGTGCCAGCCCGCACACATGTGTGACACAAAGCACTTACACAATGTTCCCTGGTGGCACAGCATTGACCCCTGGTTGAGAGCTCCTGGAATAGACAATAGCAAGGATAATACAAAAATGAAAAATATGAAGCAGACCGCGTAGAGAGTCCCTTGGTTTCTGACAAGGGTGCCACAGCCTCACACCACAGCAAAAACCAATTCCAAATAATTTGTAGATCTTTTCATGTAAGGTGAAAATTAAAACAAAGTTCCCGGATGACAGTAAAAGGTAAAATCTTCATGGCCTTGGGGCAGACAGAGATTCCTTAAATAGAACACAGAGGAGCACAGACCATCAAGGGGGAAGGATGATATATTGGACTTTATTAAAATTAAGAACTTCGGTTCAGCAAATGACACATCACAAGAGTAAAAAAGGCAAAGCGCGGAGCTGGAGAAGATATTTCCATGACAAGGATGACTGTCCAGAATAGATAATGAGCTCCTGCAGAGAAGAAAAAGGCAGATGACCCAATAAAAAAATTGGCAACGGACTTGAGACGCTTCTCCAAAGAAAATAACCACATAGCAATAAGCACGAGGAAAGGGGCTCAGTCTCATTAGTCTTCGGGGAAATGTGAATTAAAATCACTAAGAGATGCCAGGGTATTGCACTGCAGAGATGAGATGCAGAAGGAGGTTGGCCGAGGTGGAGAAATCGAAGACAGGAACTGGCAAGGATTTGGAATCTCTGAAATGCTCCTGTGACCCTGGCAGGCTTGACATGGTTCAGGCCCGCGGCAGTCCCCACTACAGCCCACCATAGGCACCCACATTCTGGTGTAGAAGATGTTCCTGGGGGATCCCTGGATCACTTTATGGGTCAGGTACCAACTCCCTGCTTCTGCCATGTTGTTTGCTGAAGGATCAGACCTGTCCAGAGACTAACTTTGTTGGTGGGGATGTCAACAGTAGAAATGCCTCAGTGTTGTGGCCAGCCCTCGGGAATGGCCCATAGCCAATTGTCCCATAGCCAATCTGACTGCTAAAATGGTGCAAAAGCCCTTACAGGGCCAACTCTTTGGTGCCAGTCACCCCGCATGGCTCTCCGTGGCATTGGACTGCCCCGTGGACTCCGACCAAATCTGCACTTTGGTTCAGCTTCTCTCCGTCCTTCCCTCCCTCCCTTATTTCTTTCCAGGGTCCTCCTCTACCACCCACTTGCAAGACAAGACCCATCTCAGCCTCTGCAACCTAGTATACTCAGCAATTTCACACCTCCGTGGAAGTCCACTCCACGTCAGTGTCTGCACACATCCACTAGGGACACAGATGAGGCGGTTAGCAGCTCCAGGTATGACGGGCACCCCAAATGGTCTCCAACAGTATATGGATATATCAGGATTTCCTCTTCAGTGGAGTATTATACTGCGATGAAATGAAGACCGTACAACCACAGGCAGCAGGGGTACACCTCCCGAACACCACGGTGAGTGCAAGAAGCCAGACACAGCAGACGGCACCGTGTAGGATCCCACGGTTGTAGAGTTCAACAATCAGAGTTATCCCTAATGACCGGACTTTGTACTGATGCCCTTTTGAGAAGACATAGGGGTGGTTGGAGGTGTAGCTCAGTGGTAGTGGTAGAGCACATGTCTGGCATGGACAAGACCCTGGGTTCGATCTCCAACACTATAAAAATAAAGAGGAGAGAGAGAGAGAGAGAGAGTGAGAGAGAGAGAGAGAGAGAGATTGTAGCACTTCGGGTAGGTGGAGATCCCCTAACCATGCAAAGTATATTTATGTATGTATGTTCTATTGTAATAAAAATACCTTTTTAAAAAAATCATGTTTTCATATATTCAGTAGTAAATTATCCAAATGTACCGCTTGCGGCAAGTTTACTGAGAATTCCATATTGGATTTCTTTCTAGTGTTTTAGTGTCCCTCAGGCCTCTTTCTCTGAAAAGGGTAAATGGGTCTCAGGAATGTTTTCTCTACCTGTGTTGGCTGCCAGCCAGTCTGGGGAGAACTGTATCCGGGTCGTTCTTGAAAGCCGACGTTTTCTGATCCATTCACTCCTGAGGCTTCTCCATCTCCATCATTCACTCAATAATTACTGAGCTCCTCTTCTGAGCCAGGCACGGGTCTAGGCTCTGGGGATGAAGCAGGGAATAACAGAGGCAGGGCCCCGCTGCCAGGAGCACAGTCCAGGAAGGACTTGCCTAGGAACTTCACCAGCCACGAGTCTGAGTGCCGTGGAGCACCCCAAAAGAGGCTTAGTCAAAACACTTGTGCCTGGTGTGGTAGTGTAGGCCTCTGATCCCAGTACTTGGGAAGCTGAGATAGGAGGGTTGAGGACAGCCTCAGCCACTAAGTGAGACTCTCAACAATGTAGGGAGGCCATATTTGAAAACAAGCAAACAAAACAGACAAATAAACAATATAAATACTAGATAGATGATAGATAGATGTTATAGATGGATGGATGGATCGATGGCTAGACGGCTAGATGGATAAGACGGATAGACAGATAGATAAACAGACAGATAAAGGACTGGGGTGTAGCTTGTAGGTAGAACACCCCTGGGTTCAATCCCCAGTAACACACACACTAATACACACACACACACACACACACACACACACACACTTGTGATAAAATTGTCTTTTCAGATAACAACTGGCATTGGAAGATAAAGCAGAAGTTGCTAGAAGACTGTCCTGTTTCCTTCTCCAAAGATAACGAGCCGGCAGCCACAGTGAACACAGGTGGCTGAAGACCAGAAAGCCCCCGGGTTTCACCAAAACCTCCAGGATTTTTATACCCAATAAGGGAAGATACAGGGAACTCCCAAATGGCTGAGAGTGAATTTCCCTTCCGCCTCCAGTCATATGACCTCAGAGTTTTATTTAATTCGGTCTTTTAAAAAATAAAGTAACCCAGCCTTTCTCATATTGCTAAGTCTGTGGGTACAATCCTCTTCTGCCCCAAAGTGACCCACTAGCAACGGTGAGGAGCGACACACCAGCAGGGCAGAGAAGGGAGACAGGGTCCCCAGAGTCAGAGTGAGGGAACTGGGGAGTAAATGTGCGCATACCCTGTGCCTCAAGGGTTAGCTGTGCCGTGTGGGGTGCTGATAGCCAACCTTTTTGGATGTAGAAAACCGGCAACTTCATGAGGCCTGGCCTAATATTTCTAAACACTAAGCCCATCTCCACTGTCGGCAGAGAGCTCAACAGGACCCCACTCAGCCACACCCAAGAGGCTTGTCCCCACTTACCCACAGGCTGCTCTAAGGCCAAAGGGACTCAGACAGGCCCAGCCCGGCCCTGCACCCCTGCAGACACCTCCAACAGAATGAGTAGAGCGTGCCCTCCACCTGATCCCATGTCCCCAGTGAGTGGTTATGAGCCCACACAGAAAATGCCCCGTCTCATTATAGACAATGGGCTCTACCATGCAGCCCCACCCAGAGCCCCAGGTCTCCATAGCCCAGATGCATCCTCAGGCCCAGCTTATAAAGAAAGGTCACTCTTACCAGGGAGTGGGAAGCGCTACCAATTTCCACCTCCCTCTTAATGAGATAAAGTTAATAGATAAGACAAAAAAGCATAGTCTATCTGGGCTATTAATTAGGAAGATCTAAATAAATCTCCTGCCCTAATTCCCTTGTAGTTGAGAAGTCAAAATGTATATTCATTAAAAGGAGGCGCTCAGCCAGTGTCCCCGCTGCGGGGATGTCTGGGGTTTTATCTATACTTCCTGATGCTTCCTCTAATCATCCCGGCCCTGGGTTTTGCATATCTCTGTTAAGGCAGGCAGGCCTCAATGCTCATGCAATGCAAATTGGCATTCAGCCTCTGTCATTCCAGTGACAACTGTCCCCTTCCCACGGATACGTGCCACTAATCAAAGATGGCAGCATGGGGCTGAGGGATGGAAGACGGGGCCTCAGAAGTGGCAAGTGTAAGATTCTTGACAGCAACAGACTTCAAACTGAATGCAAGAAGGTCTTGTTAGCTGAGCACACGTGAACTCGACCCCCGGTTCCCGGGTTGTCCAGGAAGAAAGAGTTGTCACAACATGAAAACTCTCCCCACCAGTGACCGTCAGGAAATTAGCCCCTTTCAGACCTCCCACCCACTTATCTTCAGCTCCTGCCCTCTCCCGTCTCACCGATATCTTTATGAGCCGGTCCCTGCCAGAAGACACCGATGCCAGAGGCATCAAAAAAGACTCGACAAATTGCTTTCAAAGAAAGTATGAGGCTCTCGCAAAGGGTGCTGGATTTTATGAAGTAGATAACGGTGCTCCTGGAAAACAGAGTCCCACAAATAGGTAGTCAGAGATCAGCAGAGTGAAGGCAACAGGGATATTTCAAAAGTGAGATCATTTGAACCAAGAAATACTCTTGACCAAGTGGCCATGCCAACTTTCTAATGGGCAATTAAAACAACCCGCATGTCCATCCAGAGGAGCGTGGACAAGTACCTGGTGCTACCTTCGTGGTACAAGATGGGCAGCAACATGCGGAGAACGGCCCTTGGACAAGGTATGATAAAAGGAGGGACATTCGTGTCTTTTCTGAGCATAGATGGAAATCTTCCAGGAACTTGGTGTCACCTGTCTTCGATGCTTTCTTGGACTGGTGTTTCTGGTCATGGTGGCTGGTAGGTACCTTTAGCTTCAGAGAGGGAGGCAAGAGACTAGGCAAGTCTAAGTCCAGTTAACCCCATATTATAGTTTCAAAGAAAATCCTCAACTATTCACCATGTCTACACACAGAACTGAGTAGCAATCTGACCCAAAAGTTAAGGCAGGAAAGACACAGGCACAGGATAGAGGTAGAGAGGCCTAGCCTTTTCAGCCCGTTCCAGTCGCCCAGGGACATCTATGGGCCCAAGGGAAGAGGCAGTGTCCTCAGCAAAAGAGGCCTCAGGTCCCTGAAGAGTAACCCAGGTCACCATTATCACAACCCACACATCACTGGTGTGACCCACAACAAAGCCAGTGGGGGATTGGTAAGGTACTGCCCAGTGGAGTGACCCCCCAAATGAATGATCCCTAAGTCAATTAAGTGAAGAGAAGCTAGAGGGTTTATTGAGGGCTTTTCCCTGGTAAGAGACACATTCAGGAAGACTCGGGTGATGGGAAGGTTCTAGATCTGCTTCCAAGTGGTTGCATCCAGAGGTACAAGTTCATGGAGACAAATGCCTGAGACTTACATTATGCTTCAATGAAAGGTTTTAAAGACGATTGTTAAAAAATTGATGAAAGTCCTCAAATGACTTCCGACGTTCCCTTCCTGAAGGTTCTGTGACACCCTGAGAATCATCTGGCATTTCCCACCACAGCAGCTCTTCCTTCAGAAATGCCAAATGCCAGCCGGGCGTGGTGGCGCATGCCTATAATCCCAGTACTTGGGAGGCTGAGACAGGAGGATTGCTGGTTCAAGGACAGCCTCAGCAATGTAGCTAGACTCTCAGCAATCTAGTGAGACCCTGTTTTAATAAAAGGTAACAAGGGCTGGGGGTGTAGCTGGAGGTAGAATGCCCCTGGGTTCAATCCCCAGTACCACACAAAAAGAAAAAAAAACGAAAAGTTTAATACAGCATTTGTTTTGTCCTAGAGAGAGCCTTCCTTGTTAGGACAAAATGAGAAACAGAAAAAACACCCAAAATGAGGCAGCGGGTGGAAGGCCAGCAGCCCCCACCACCCGTATAGAGAATGCGATTTCTCCTGGCTTCCGTGGAAACAAGGCAGCCCCGCATGCCCCATACCTGGCCGCTGAGGGCCTGCGTGCTTTATCTCTACATTACAGCATCGCTGTGCTCTGCTGGGATCGGCTGATTCTGTAGCAAAGGATTGCTCCCGAGGCCAGCGCCTGCCTCATTGCCGTGGAACGTGCTTTGGGAACAGCCCTAGGTTTCTTTCTGAATTCCTTAGCCCTCTGCCCTGGTGGGAGCCTGAGCTAATTCACACATCAGGCCTGTAAAGGACAATTTTACTGAATCTAGTTCAGCTTGATTCCAATGCTATGTCCCTCTAGGGAGTGGCTTGCACTCCCTCCCCTCAGACCAACTCCCCCGGTAAACCCCCGCTTAAAACTAACCAGCCTCCAATCTCCACAGAACATCTGGGGCCCCATGCTAGGTTTCCAGCCCTGAGGTGCTAGGCGCTGCTTCTCCTTTTTTTTTTTTTTTTTTTTTTTGCGGTACCAGGGATTGAACCCAGGGGCATTCTACCTCTGAGCTGCATCCCCAGCCCTATTTTTTATTCTTTATTTTGAAACAGGGTCTCACTAAGTTGCGGAGGCCTCACTAAGTAGCTGAGGCTGGCTGCGAACCCGGATCCTCCAGTCTCAGCCTCCCAAGTACTGGGATGACAAGCCTGTGCCACCACGCCCGGCTTAGGCACTATTTCTCATTGGATCGTCAGGACACTGTCAGGTAAGTGTTTTGTTTTTATTACTATTATTCTCATTTTCACTTGAGAAATGGAGAAGTGAGATAACCTTGTGCAAAATGGGAGAATGGACCAGAAAAAAAGCCACATTCCCCTGATTCCAGCCTGCTCAGACACACACCGAGCCACCGCCCAACACTCGCCCCATATGTCAACTACTGAAGAACCCATTTGGAACACTCATTCTTCAATCACTTAAACTTGCTTCCAGCTACCTGAGACAGATGCAAAGATGAGATGAGGTCTCTTCCTTATGACAAGAAATTGGGCTGAGCATGATGATGCCCATGCCTGTAATCCCAGCAACTCTGGAGGCCGAGGCAGGAGGATCACAACTTTGAGGTCATCCTGGGCAACTTAGCAAGATTCTGTCTCAAAATAAAAAATAAAAAGGGACGGGGATGTAGCTCGGTGGTAGAGCACCCCTGGATTCAATCCCCAGTACCACCAACAACAATAATGATAATAATAATAATGAGGAGGAGGAAAAGGAAGAGGAGGAAGAAGAGAAGGAGGAGGAAGAGGAGAAGGATAATCTTCTGGCTAAGGAATTATTTCTAAAGACAAAGGATCAACCCACATTTATTTGTTTTCTGAACTTGGGAAGCTTTTTGAACTGAGTTTACCAGTATTAGGTTTTTGTGTTTTATTTGTTTGTTTTCTCTGAGCTCTGAGCTGGGAAGCAGGAAGACTGTAATCAAAGACTGTGTTTCTTTAGTCGTGCCATTTTTTTTCTGTTATAGTTTGGATTCAGAATGCACTTTGGTGCAAAGCCTCCCATTTGTATCTGTGTACACTGTACATATGCAAATCCCCAGCAAATGGGAGAGAAAACACTTAGGCAAATGGATTTCTTGACATAAGAGTACTTCACTGATTTCTAACTTTACTGTTGGCCAGTCGGAAGAGACCACAGGTGATACAGTGGCAGTGTACTCTTAAACGAGTTATTTAGCCTGCACAGTATTTTATTTTTAGTTGAATCAGTGTTTTGTTCTTGGTGTGTGTATGTTTGTTTGTTTTGTTTCCTTTGTTTTGGCTGTGAAGGAGACCAAAACTCTCAAATAACTCTTACATGAGTTATTTAGCATGCACAGTATTTTTAGTTGAATTAGTGTTTTGTTTTTGTTTTGTTTTGTTTTGGATGTGTGTTTGTTTGTTTTGTTTTCTTTGTCTCAGCTGTGAAGGGGACCAAATCCAGGGCTTTGAGAATGCAAGGCAAGCACTCTACTACAGAGCTACATCTCAGCCCTGAATGAATGTTTTAAAAATAGGAGGCATTCTATAAAAACCCAGACTTCTGGTTTCTGTTGAAATATTGGAATCTCTAGTATAAAACACTGAGTCCACATGCATAACAAGGACCGCAGGCTCAAAAGCACCCGTCCTCTTTAAAGAGCCTGCTTATCCCAGTTCCCCACACTCCCCACCACTCCCTACTGTGTCCCCACCATTGAGACTATGTGAGCCCGTTGTCATCAGACACCTCACTGAAACAGTTGCTTTCTTACAACTTGAGAATGTTTCCCTATCTCATTATTTAAAGATGGAAAATGAGCCGGGCGTGGTGGCGCACGCTTGTAATCCCAGTACTTTGGGAGGCGGAGACTGGAGGATCTGGGTTCGCGGCCAACCTCAGCGCGCATGCGCGTGCACGTGCGATCGATCTCTCTCTCTCTCTCTCTCTCTTCTCTCCTCTTTCTCTTCTCTCCTCTCTCTCTCTCTCTCTCTCTCTCTCTTTCTACCTAGTGAGGCCCTCTGCAACTTCGTGAGACCCAGTTTCAAAAATAAAGCATAAAAAAAAAAATAGGGCCGGGGGCGTAGCGCGGAGGTAGAACGCCCCTGCGTTCCATCCCCGGTACCGCAAAAAAAATAAAATAAAATAAAATAAAGATGAAAAATAAAGCTCACACCAGAAGGTCCTCATGATTATTTTATACACAGTCTCCTTGCTCCTTCACTAGATGGACCGATCCATGAGACATGGCTGTGACTCATGGTGCAGACAAATTGCATTGCACATCAAACCAGCAGGAGCACTGCCGCTCGAGGGCTTCCATGGAGCATCAAAGCACGCGACTGAAAACGCCACAGGTGCTACATGGCGTCAGTTATCAATAGCCAAATAACAGACATCCCCCAAACTCAGTAGCTTAAAACAGTAAGCATTTATTTGCCCCTAAATTCTGGGACCAGAGAGGCTGAACTTGGGTAAGTAGGTGTTCTGCGGTCCCACCTGAGTCACGTGTGCCCCTGTGACTAGCGGATGGTCAGTGGCCTACTTACATGCTGAGCGGCTGGCGGGCCACAGGCTGAGACATGAAGGTAACCAGCTGTCTCGGTCAATGCTCTTACTGCTGTCATCCAAAATGACTGTCCACACAACTTAGACGAAGGAAGATTTATTTGCTCACAGTTTTTTTTTTTTTTTTGAGATTCTGGGTTCAGTCCATGTGAGGCCGGGGTCTGCAGAGCTCAGGGCATGATGGTGGGAAGCAGAGAGAGGGAGAGAGCCAGGCCTCTGCGCTCACATCATGGAGGCCGGAAGCTTAGAGAGGGGTGGGAGAGGACCTTATATAATCCCCAAGGCCACGCCCCCAAGGGCCCCTCTTAGTAGCAAGCCCCGCCTCCAACATGGCTGCCTGGTTTCCCTGAGGGCCAGGGGGACATTCTAAATCCAAACCTGTAACCAGCTCTGCGTATTCATCACCCAGCCGGCCGGTCTGGGCTCCTTCCTGTCCTGCTGGCTGTGGGTTTCCTGTTTCAGTCTTCTGGGGCTTCCATAACAAAATAACAGACCAAGGCGTCTTAAACAGCAGAAATGTATTTTCTCATGTTTCTGGAGGCTGGAAATCCAAGATCCAGCAGCCAGCAGCGGTGGGTTCTGGGAGGCCTCTCTTCCTGGCTTGCAGACGGCCGCCTCCGTGCTGTGTCCTCACGTGGCCCTTTCCTCCTGCTCACGCACAGAGCGAGCAGTTCCTGGCGTCTCAGACTCTTTCTGGAGGAACACCAATCCTACTGGATCTTGGTCCTGCCCTTATGGCCTCTTTTAAACTCAAATGCCTCTTTAAGGCCCTAACTTAAAATACAGTCACAATCGGGGTTAAGACTTCAACCTGTGAAGTTAGGGGGATGCAATCGGTTCATAAGAGTTCTCAGGAGTGACCAAAAGGCAGGCTCCTTGAGCAACATTTACTATTTCCTTTTTGGCTAAAACACGCCCCATGGCCAAGCTCTGAGCTGGTCTGCGAGGAGATGTACCCACATGCAAGGATGCAGAGGGGCACAATTATGGCGTCCTGAAAGCAACAATCCCCCACACTCCAGACCAGTGTGTGTGAGCCGCTCCCTACTTTAAATCAATTGATGTTAAGACTGTAGCAGTTCCCACACTCAGAAATGCAGCCACCAACTCCAGTCAGCTGACTAAGCAGATTAGGGCACCCCTTCTCTTTCCAAGGACTGACAGAAGGGTGGGCATGGACCTGCTGCTGGATGAAAAGGAACTGCAATGGGAATTTGCTCGGAGCACTTGTGGGGAAGGTTGCCATGTTTCCAAGAAAAGTCCAGGGGAGGCAAGCCCCCTCTTCTTCTGAACATCTTGGAGTCTGTATGTGATGTTGAGGCAAATGCAGCCACTTCGCCATCTACAGGAGGACGAGGCCAGCACTGGGCGGAGAGGGGAGCCAGCGAAATGCAAAGAGAGGCCCCAGCTCCTGACGCCCAGGCCTGGACCCAAGCCACCTATGGGTTTCTCGTGAGTGACCTGGCCTCACAGGTGTCCTTGTGGCTCGGCCTGAGTTCTGTCACTCACAGCCTCACGCAGGCCAGCCAATGCAGCTGCTCATTGGGCCGGTCCACGCTGCAGAGCCATGGAGAACAGGGCAGCCTCTCGGGAGCCTGGATTCTCTCCCCATGCTGGCGCGAAGGCCTCGCGCGGTTCCTGTCCCCGTTTTCTCCTCTGAGAAAGCAGAGCATGTCTATTTTATGATATGTTTATGATTAGAGGAGAGAGTGCATGGGGAAACATTTCAAACCATAGAAGTTGTCACACCAACGTAAAGAAGAGAGAAAACAGCGTCGTGAAAAGTGGAAGGATTGACAGCTAATAGCTGGAATTATGTCACATCAACCATCCATCCACTTAGTGGCGTCAGTAAAAGGACTATCAAACGCGTTTACTACCACAGAGACCAAAACAACGCGCGCTACAACAGACCCCAACCTATAATTAACACTTGGATTCAATAAAGACGGGTTTAGCGCTGCCTGGATATTGTGGGTGGCTGGGGAGGGGACAGCGGGTGGGATCAGGTCCCTCAGGGTGGTACCAGCTGCCACCTCGCCCTGACCTAGAAAATAAAGAAATGTGCTGGCCAAAGGGCAGACAGGTGAGGCTCTCGGGTGATGCCTGGCTCACCGGCTCCTTGGCGTCCTCAGGAACTCAGCTCCCCCACTGCGCCCTCGGTCTGCTTTTGGTATTGGCCTCACATTCACCAATATCCAAGGAGTGATCAATCGCTAGACGTGTTGTCAAGCAAGACGGGACATTTAGCGGTTGCACCCAGCTGTGTAAAAAGCATGCATTTGTTTCAAATATTTATTTATTTATTTTGCAGTACCAGGAATTGAACCCAGGGGTGTTCTACCTCCGCGCTATACCCCCGGCCCTATATTTTTTATACTTTATTTTGAAACTGGGTCTCACGAAGTTGCGGAGGGCCTCACTAAGTAGAGAGAGACAAAGAGAGAGACAGAGAGAGACAGAGAGAGAGAGAGAGAGAGAGAGAGAGAGAGAGAGCTGAGGCTGGCCACGAACCCAGATCCTCCAGTCTCTGCCTCCCAAAGTACTGGGATTACAAGCGTGCGCCACCACGCCCGGCAAAAGCATGCATTTGTTTCAAATATTTATTTATTTATTTTGCAGTACCAGGAATTGAACCCAGGGGCATTCTACCTTCGAGCTACACCCCCTAGCCCTATTTTTTATTCTTTATTTTGAAACAGGGTCTCACTAAGTTGCGGACGGCCTCACTAAGTAGCTGAGGTTGGCTGCGAACCTGCAGTCTTCCTGTCTCAGCCTCCCAAGTACTGGGATTACAAGCGTATGCCACCATGCCCAGCTTGTTTCAAATATTTACATTTTAAATATCTCCCAACTCTTAAAACCCTGGTTTGAGATTGCTTCCTTCCTCAACGTGCTGGGGTCATGAAGAAGTGGACGGGCCCCTGGGCTTCCCCAAGCATAGGAAAGTCTCCCTTGTCCTGACACAATCCACGATTGGTCCTGACGTCCCTGGCCTGCAAGCCTCCTCTCTCCCTGGAACGTGGCTTGCTGTCATCTTGGGGGGCAGGCATCTGGAAACCACATTCCTGGAGACGGGCCCAAAGGCCCTGCATCAACAGGGAACAACCGAACATCCCCCGCTGAGATCCGAGGATGTAAATGGAAAGCAGGCATTGTTGACACTACTTTACTCTTATCCATGGGAGCTGGGATGCTCATTTGACTCTGGAACTTATGGAGAACTTTTTGTTTATTTGTGGGTGCTGGGTATTGAACCTAGAGTCCCACTCATTTTCAGTTGGCCCAGGTCTTCCACCCCTTCTGATGAGTTATTTCCCTGTGCCCCCCAAGGTGTGAGGGCAATGGTGTTTACATCCGCGTAAGCACTTTGTACTTGTTTCTATGGTGAAGGTCAACAGAGAGCTGGATCACAAGGAAATGGTGTGCAGGACACAGGGGCAGTGAAGTGCTATGAAGCACAGGCCACATCAACCATTGAACAACCATTGTCTGCTGAGTCTCGTCCCCATGTGAATATGTATTTCTTTTTTTTTTTTCGTGGTACCAGGGATTGAACCCAGGGGCATTCTACCTCCGAGCTACACCCCCGGCCCTATTTTTTATACTTTATTTTGAAACCAGGTCTCACGAAGTTGCGGAGGGCCTCACTAAGTAGCTGAGGCTGGCCGCGAACCCAGATCCTCCGGTCTCAGCCTCCCAAGTACTGGGATTACAAGTGTGCGCCACCATGCCCGGCTGTGAATATGTATTTCTTCCCATAAGCAAACCAAATAGCAAGTGAAGATCATATTAGACACGCAGAAGCATCAACAAACCTCAGTCTCTACTCAAGCCGAGGGAAACGGTGATCAATTACACTCAATAATAACAACCCAAGCAATCAATGCACAGGTTTGCTCTGACTGACACTGTATCACCCAAGGGCGCACAACCGAGCAGAGCACACGCACACACACAAAAAAATACCCGTTTGAGAGATAAACACCAATGCTCCTGAGCCCTAAGGAGCTTTGGTACAAAATCCTAAAACTGAATTTTGTTTTTATCTTATTCATGTTATCTATCAGTAGTTCTAAGCCGAAAACTTCACTTACTTAGATACATAAAGTCTCTTGCATTTCACTATTGAAGCCCCCTTCCTCATATTCTCTTATTTAACTATTTAAATCCTCTTCTCAGCCGGGCGTGGTGGTGCACACTTGTAATCCCAGTACTTGGGAGGCTGAGACCGGAAGATCTGGGTTCGCAGCCAGCCTCAGCTAATTAGTGAGGCTTCCGCAACTTCGTGAGACCCAATTTCAAAATAAAGGATAAAAAAATAGGGCCGGGGGTGTAGCTCAGAGGTAGAATGCACCTGGGTTCAATCCCCAGTACCGCAAAAAAAAAAAAATCCTCTTCTCAATTTTCTTTGAGTTATTCTGATGTGTGACCTCTCATAACCTAATCACAATCTATGAGACACCAGGGGTCATTCAAGTGTTTGTACAACAAGTCATCCTGTATACAATCAGTGCTCAATATATGCAGGCTAAAGCTTGATGAGACTTGACTAGCCACCTTTACAAACACTGGGCTATTTGCGCTTCTTGTTTGCAGATCTACTTAGATGCGACCATTCCTCGGTGGCCGACCCCGTGTGTGCGGCTGGGGGGTATTATCATGGGAACCACCAGCCTTCCCCGCATTCTCAGGAAAGCTCTTCTCCGTGTAAACGTGCCAGTGCCGAAGCAAGGACAAATCAGTGATGCTATATTTCCTTTAAGGTAGGTAACAAGAAGAGGTGTACCTTGTCATCCCTGCAATCTCAAGGAATACCAGGTTGCTTTTTCAAAGGATGTCTAACAAGTCAATGATCTGCCAGTAAATGTGCGTTTGATGATGCTGCCTCTGCATCCTTAGAGGGAAAGGAAGACAAGATCAAGAGTTGGAAGTCCCTCGTCTCCATCAAACAGCTCCACCTTCTCCTCCTAAAGACAGAGCAGCAGGGCCTCAGAGTCAGCCCAGAAGTGGCCCAGCCACAGAGTAGTGATGATAGACCACGAGGTGTTTACCCGAGACTCTGCCCTGGTGGGGACATGGTTTGAGTGCGTCCCTGAGGGCTCCCATGTTGGACTCCTGGTTCCCAGTGTCACGGTGTTGACAGGTTCAGCCTGGTACGAGGTGATTGGGTCCCTGAGGGTGCTGCCTTCCAAGAAATTAATGTAGTTCTTGCAGGACTCTGATTAGTTCTGGCAAGAGGGCTGTTTTAAAAGAGCAGCCTAGTCCCTCCCCATATTCTGGCTTCCAGCCTTGCCATGCAATATCTCTGATAGACACACTGTCCTACCATGGCAGTGCCACCTGCCACCATGCTCACCAGAGGCTGGTTGATGCCAGGGTCATGCCCCTGAACTTCCAGAGGTGTCGGCTAAATGCACCTCTTCTCTTTATAAAACTCTCAGCTTCTGGTAGTTCATTATAGTATCAGAAAACAGACTAATATACCCGCCAGCATCCATTCCCCTTCTTCCAAATAAGAGAGTCTGACCAAGTGACATATTTAGGGTTGCAAATAGAACTGAAGCGAGACTAATGAGAACATTACTCCTCTTTCCAGTGGGGGTGCTAAACTGTTAAGATGTGGCTGGAAGCTGCTGGTGGCCACTCTATCCCCAGATTGCCAATGATGCTGCTGATGTAGAAGAATAGAGCTGACAGATGAGAGGGATGGATTCCTGAAGTCACTGCTGTGCACCTGTTCGCCCTGTCCAGGAACTGGCCTTTGGTTTTTCCAGGAGATGAGATAATACGTTATCTTTTCAAAGAAAAAATAAACCTGTTTTGTGAGTTTGGGTTTTGGTGACTGGTAACTAGAAGACTCTTAAGAAATCATTATTTGTAGGGTAATCGTTTCTTTTGGAAAATAGATGAACTAAACTTCTGTAAACAAGCTAATTAGAACAGAAATATTAGAACAATATTAGAAATAAACAGAACAGTTTGGTGTATTTCAGTGCAATCCTTAACAAACTCAATTTAATCTGATGTCTTACAGTGACAGAAAGTGTGACGGCATTTACCTGTATTGTGGCTCTGAATCCACCCCCATTCTAAAATTAGCCTGATCCTATATCATGCATTTAGGGGCACATGGGGATTTGTGTATGCATTAACCAAAGTTGTGCTGAATCTCTGGTCTAAAGCATTCTATTCATTTTTCCCAGCAATGACAGATGAAAGCGTTAAGAACATTATAGTACAATTAGTGGTTGACCCGAGAAAATAGAATTGTTCTTTGCCGCATTTGTATAATTGATTCAAATACTTAATATAATTTCCAGTGATTCTGAGTCTCTTTGCTCAGCCGCTTCTCTGTAGGGTAAAAGGTAATTGCTGGTTTCCGCCCTAAACTTTACTCTCTTACAAAAACAGGAGGGTCTTTGTATCTTTCCTTGTGCTGCGCGCTTTCTCTATTGTAGTAATATCTAGCCAATGTAATACCTTGTTGCCGGCATCTCCCATGTTGGATATAAATGGCTTTGGGTCAACTTCATTTAATTCAAAGTAATTCAATTATTCTGGAATGATGCGAAGTTGGAAGAAATAAAGAAAAGAAATATAGAATCAGCCCAGGCTACCGTATATACCCAAGAGAATTACAAAATGAGAAAACTGAGCGTGGAGTTGTGGCAAAGATCAATAAAATAACAGAAGAGTATTTCTGAGCGTCAAGAATAAAAGAGACTCATCTCGAGTCTTCAAAATGAACGGATCTCAAGGACCTAAAAGTGTTAGTGAGCATACAGGAGAGGCCCACACTTGCCACACATTCTGGTGAGATCATTCCTTCTGAAAAAAATTAGCATGCATCTTGAAAATGTAAGGATTTTTAAAAAGTGTTCCAAGCCAGGAGTGGTGGTATATGCCTGTAATACCAGGACTTGGGAGGCTGAGATAGGAGGATCGCAGGTTCAAGCAACTTAGCAAGGCCCTCAACAACTTAGTGAGACCCCGTTTCAAATTAAAAATTAAAAGGGGCTAGGGGTTGTGGCTCAGAGGTAGAATACCCATGGGTTCAATCCCCAGTACCAAAGAGAGAAAAATAAAAGTGACCACAGTGCCATTATCACACATAATAAATGACAACAATGTCTTCATATCACCAAGTCTCCAAGGAGAGACAAAATTTGACCTATTCGAATTGGGATCCCCACAAGGCTGCACACTGCAGTAGCCTTATATGATTCTTAAATCTTTTTATCTGTGGTATGGAAGGCTTGGTCCCCAAAGTGGGCCACCATTGGGAGGTGACAGAGCCTTTAAGAGGTAGGGCCCAATGGAAGTAAGTTAGGTCATTGGGGGCGTGCCCTTGAAGGGGATATTAGGCTTCTGACCCCTTCCTCTCTCTCTCTTTGCTTCCCAGCTGGCATGAGGTGAAGCATGCTTTCAGCCACGCACTCCTGCCATGAGGGACTGTGCTGCCACAGGCTCAACAGGACCAAGCAGCCATGGACCGCCACCCCAGAAATCCTGAGCCAAAATCATCCTTTCCTTCTTTCAAGTTGATTATCTCCATATTTTGTCACAGTATCAGAAAACCAACATGCCTTAAATTCTTCCTCCTCTTACTGTCCCAGCAATCTGTCCAAAATGTCATAGATTTCCCAAGTTCTAAATTTTGCCAATCACACCTCCATGGTGTCAATTAATGTGTTTTGTTGTGGATAGTGTTGTTGATGGGTTGATGAGATTAGAAGTCTCTCGCATGAATGACACAGAGTCAGAATCATTTTTGGAAGTATAGGGCGGTGGTTGGAAAGGAGACATAGATCTCCTTGCTCTCCTTCCACCAATGTCTTCCTTTTATTGAGGGTTTTAACCAAAACATTGTAAAAATGATTAATCACAGGAGACAGCAAAGCAGTCATGGGATGAGTCAGGGAAAAACATCAAGGTTGTCACGGATGAATCAGGGAAGGAAAGGGTAAACGAGGAAGTCGCCAGAGTCCCTGCTTATTGGTCCCATTTGGTCCTTGGAAATATGCTTTCATGCAAACAAATCTCCACTTGGGTGAGCAGTTTGTGCCCCTCCCAAACCGGACCAAGGTGACCTCAAAGCTGATGACTAAGAAGGTTTCCAACAGTATTTCTCTATCCTTTCTTCAGGTTGGATAATTAAGCAAGAACTTTGCATGAGCACTGCCAGGTACTTCCATCCAGAGACACGCAGCGTCTGTCTGTTGGTTTCTCTTTTGTGGATGACAGCAGTCCCGGAGGATAGCGCACTTCAATTACTGCCTTGAGGGTGAAAAATTATGATATTCTAATTCCATCGTCCATCATCAATACTGAGCTGGAACTCTTCGATATAAAGAGAAAACATTTGCAAACCACTTGGCCACCCTGAAGCACAGGTATAAGATTAAGGCAGGAAGAAGACTTGATTTATTTTCCTTTATTTGCTGGTTTTCATGACAGTGGATTGTGTCCCCCACCATCCTTCAAAAGAAACCAGTGAGTATTGTTTTTGTTGTTCCATGTGTAACTCATGGATTTCAGTCCATTGCCTTTGGTTGATTTTCTGTTGTTGTTGTGTTTTATCCATGGGTGTCAACAGCTGGAGAGTTTTGGGTCCATTGTTGTTTTGTTGTTGTTGTTGTTGTTCCGTATATTATGCATAGATTTTAACACAATAGATGTTGTGTTTCCATACACATATGTTTCCATACACTGTTGTGTTATTCTTCCTGATACTCCAAGGCTGCCCAGCTCTGGCCAGTGGGAGCGTGGTCAGCCCGTGGCAGAGTCCTCAGATCTGACCCCAGAGACTCTCTTCTTGTTTCCATTGGTAGAATGATAAGATGGTCCAGGAACTTCCCATACATTCCCTGCTCCAGACCTCGAATCAGCCATTTCTCCAAAGACTTCTGGTTTTTTTGAATTGGATATGGTGTTTGACATCCTCAGTACAGATGCTAGAAGTTTCCCAGGCTGCTAGTTAAATCCTGGCTTCTGGGTCTGTTCAGTGGACAGAGGTATGAAATATGTTTTAAGTGAAAATACATTGGAAGTTTATACCAATATTTCCAATTCAAATTTAGGGTTTCAGGGTTTTAAGTTATATTTTTCTCCCTCTTCCTTAAGGTGAGTATGGGTTTTCTTGCTGACATTAACAGAATTCCATATTTGATTTCTCCTATAACTTACTTAAGTAGCTTCCAAACAATAATAACAATATTATTATTATTAACAGCGTAATTGCTACAGTGAAAATTTCTCTAATGTTCTTTTTGTCCTTAACATATAGTCCATGAAGATGTGCAGCCAAATGGCTGCTTCTTATGGTAATCTAAATTAACTCCTCTCTGTGCGGGTTAAACCAACAACTCAATGCATAAGTTTATTGGTTTCATTTTGTTTTGGGTTTTGAGGAAGGGTCACGATAAAAGGAAAATCTCGCCCAACTACAGATAATACCTTCGTTAACATTTTCGTATATATGACTCTAGTCATTTGCACACTTAAGAGTTCTTATGAAAGATGGAATCATAGTTACTGCTATGGCCTGGGTGTGTTTTTTTCCCAGAGGTACATGTATCAGAAGCTTGCTCTCAGTGCGGTGATTTGGAGGTCGTGGGACCTTTAAGGGGCGGGGCTTGGTAGGAGACCTTGGAGGAGATGAGTACTGTCCTGCAGGAGTGATTAGTCTCTGTGCCAGCAATAGTCACAAAAGAGGTAACCCCGCCCCTCCCTGCTCCCTTGCTTCCTGTGATCTCTTCCAGACACTCCCAGCAGGGGACGCCATCTGCCAGTTATGTCACATGTAGCCAGAGACCCTCACCAGTGCCCAAACAGATGGGGCTGCCCAATCTTGGACTTTAAGCATCTGAAACTGAGCGCTGAATAGAACTTTCCTTTAATAAAGCATCCAGCCCTCAGGTGTTTTGTGATAGCAACACAAAACAGACTAAGACAGTTCCATAGGCTCTAGGTTTACCTTATTTGCCCCAGAGTGTATCATAAACCTCTTCCCATATCGCAAAAGTATTTCTGAATCATTATTTTAGTACCTCATAGGATTCTGTCATTCAGTTAAATGACAACTCTTTCAGCTAATCCTCGTTTGCTGACCATTTAAGTTATTTACAATTTTTCACAATTTTAAAACAACATTGTGACGAATATCCTTGGGACTGAATATGTTCACACATTCCCAAATTACCATTTTAGGGTACATTCTCATGAGTGTATTTGCCGATCTGAAACCATAAAAATTAAAACAATCACTTTTAGACTTTTGTCTCATGCAGCTGAATTGTTCTTCAGAAGTATTTAAGAGTTCCCGCATCCCTAAAACTTCTCGCCGACTTGAGGCATTATAACTCATTCTTCAATCTGTGTAATTTGAAAGGTAAATATAGCATGTGCCTGTGGATTGTGCAGACGCTTCTTTAAGTGGATATTTATTTACTTGCTCTTTCATTCAACAGAAATGTAATTCAGAGTTTGGCGTTTGCCACAAGATGCGCTATGACTTTTCAGTGACCAGCCTAGACATATTCCTCCCTCTCATGGGGCTCAGCATCCCAAGGAAAACAAAGACATTGGAGTGAGAAAGAGGTGAAGGAGAGGGACCAAGCGTCATGGAGGTGCCTCCTGCGGAGGTTGCGCTGGACTGGATGTCTGGGAGAAACAAGAGGCGTGCGCTGAGACCAACAGAATGAGTAAGCTGTAACCACGAGGCAGGAAAGCCAAAGAAACCAAGAGAGAGGTCTCAGCACCTCTGTACAGGCTGCTTCCTCTTCTCATCGTGCAAATACCCCTTTCGAGGAAGAGGCTGGGGAACCCCAGGGGCTCATCTCCTGCAGGCTGGTCTATGCAGGACCCAGTTCTCATTAAACACCCGGGCTGCTGTATGGGGTGAAAGGGAGATGCAACTGGTCTACTCCTGTGGTCTCAGACCCCCTCCCTCCTGTGTGCTTCCGTGTCTCCCTCACCTTGCCAGGGTGAGCCAGAAGTGGCTCTCCATCACACCCTCACATCCTCCCGGCCCGATCACATGGTAGCAGTGATTTACAACAGCCGTACATCCTGGGCGGATTAGAAAGAGAAATCTTCATAATTATACTGGCTTGCTGTTATTTAAATATTTACCAACATTAAACACCAAAGGGCTGTGCAAATGATCCAGGGATTCATATTGTTCTAAGCTAATATTCTTTGTACAATATTATGCAAATTGTATAAACTTTATTTTGTTGTTGTTGCGGCGAGCAGCGTATCCCAAGGCAGCCGTTCACTAAGTCGGAGCAGATAAAGTTTTAATAATAAATAGTGATGATGAATAAGTCACCAAGTTTGTGCAATGCTAATGCACTCGCTCACCCTAGGGTAGTTTATGAGATAAACAAGTAACATTTCCTGCTTTTCTTTGGCTCAAGTGGCGTCGCTTTCCTGGAAATGTTGGCGCAATAAATTATTTCAACCCATTAGGTGTTAACGAACAAATCATATTCACTCGCAATCTGTCGTGAATTGCCGAGAATTGAGATTTAAACACTGAAATTATACATTAATTTTACTCTGCAACAACAAAGCTGGTTAAGAGAAATTAAACTTGGCTGAAATGGGAACAAAACAGTATGTCTGATGCTGAATATTTTAAGCCTGCAAAGGAGGTTGCAAATTGTTTCATTAATATTCAGAACGCTTGGGTGTTTGTGACTGCGAGAAAATGCAAATAAACCTACCCTGCCTTGGGAATACCCATTAGTAGCAGCGCGGTGTCTCTGCAGTTGGCATGCTGGCCCGTAAGATGCCTCAGTTGGTTCTGGATGGGCCAGGTTCCCCCCGAACTTGTGAGCTGGTCTAGAACACCTGACCTGCCTCTTGGCATCCACAGGGCAGCGCCAGTTCCATTCAACAAGGTGTCATCTGTCTGTGCTCGTAACAACCTGCTTCTGTTTACAAGAGTGATTGGGGAACATCTTGGAAAAACCATCCAACTGCAAAGAACTGGAACCAACATAAGCGCACACGAGAGGGCAAAGGGCTAGAGGAAAATGTGGTCCGCCCACAATCGAGGTATCTACAGCTTTGAAATAGAAAGAGGTGACCTATATGGTCCACCCGTGATTTCCAATTTTTTTTTAAATTTTGAGCATGAAGTTTCCTCTGTTTTTTATATGCTTTTATTGGTGCGTTGTAGTCTCACACCATAATGTAGTTCAGAGTGATAGGGACATACACGCACATTGGTGATTTCCCCCTGGCTCCCTCTCCATTACCTCCCCTTCCCCGTACATGATATTGAGACTGGCATTAGTAATTCACATGTGACATAACTCTGGTGGAAGTGTTTCCTTCATTAATTCACCCTCCCGTAGACTCCTTGCATCACTCCACTGAGGTTTCTCCTCCATTATCTGGAGTCCCTCTGCTATCCCGATTACTCCCTAGCGTCGCATTTGAGAGAAAACATGCCCCTCCGCTTTCCGTGACTGGCTCATCTCACTTAACATCATGTTCTCCAGGTCCCTCCATTTTCCTTCATATGGTGTAATTCTGTTCTTTATTGCTGAGTGAATTCCAGTGTGTGTGTCTCCCATGATTTTGTAAGCCGTTCATCTGTCGATGGACACCTAGGCTGGTTCCATGATTTGGCTCTTATGAATGGTGCTGCTAATAAACACGGATAGAGCATGAATTTCCTTGAAGAAAATCATACTTATGGAAACGCACACAAACCGTATGTGATGGATTTTCACAAAGTGTACACATTGGGGAACCGACACCCACATCAGCTAGTAGAACGTCACCTGCCGCACCAGGGTAGCCCGCCCTAGCTTCTGACATCATGGCTCAGCGTTGCGGCCATCCGTCCTTCCCACCTGGGTTCTCTGGGGCAGGACCGTGTCTGCGGGGTCTGCTCACACCTTTGCTCGTGGTTGTTCTTTACCCATTCTTATTAGTCAACCGGATTCTATTGTGTAAACGCACTGCAACTCGATTACTCACTCTCCTGTTGATGGATATTTGAGTCTTCTCCAGATTTTAGCAACTACAAATAGCACTACATTTACTCTGGTAAATGTAAGGATAGGATTTTCTTTAAATGTAAACAATTAGCCGGGCGTGGTGGCGCACGCTTGTAATCCCAGTACTTTGGGAGGCAGAGACCGGAGGATCCGGGTTCGCGGCCAGCCTCAGCTCTCTCTCTCTCTCTCTCTCTCTCTCTCCCTGTCTATCTCTCTCTCTTTCTCTCTACTTAATGAGGCCCTCTGCAACTTCGTGAGACCCGGTTTCAAAATAAAGTATAAAAAAAAATAGGGCCAGGGGTGTAGCGCGGAGGTAGAAAGCTACACCCCGGTACCGCAAAAAAAAAAAAATGTAAGCAATTACACATCAGGGTGTAACTGTGCATGCCCATTGGGATGAGGAGAGCTGGTGGCACACACTCACACAGGCACACACACACACTTCTGAAGTATATAAAAGTACTAACCACGTCTGTCTTTGGGAAGCATGTTTACGGACAGGAGGAAGCCTTCCTTTTCAGTGTGTATATTTTTGAACTGTTCTAAATACTCCAAGTGCAGATTCTGTTTTCAATATAAAATCAGCTAATCAAAGGGAAGGAAATATAAGGAACTGGAAGTCATTGGCTTCTGGCGTGGCGTGCGGTCATTATTAGAACAGTAGATTTTACTTCCCTCCAGCTGTGCGCTCCGGGCTTCTGGCCAGGCGTGTGGTCATTATTAGAAGAGTAGATTTCACTTCCCTCCAGCTGTGCACTCCGGCTGGCACAGCGTTGTCCCAAAGCAATCTCATCTGCTCTTCCCAACAGCAGAGAGAGAGGAAGCAGGCTCATGACCGTCTCTGTGCACCCGATGGGCACCGTTGATCACTTTTTTAGTCCCCCTCATTAACCTGGGAAATGGGTGTTGTTCCACAACCCTACTTCTCTCTCATGAGGGGCCAGGAGGTCAGAGGTTGCCTGGGACTATGAGGACCCTCAGTCACATGCTGTTCCCACTGATGAACACCCCCAGAGCCTGCAACATGCTGGTGCCCACAGGAAAAGAGCAAGGAAGAAAGGAAGGAAGGGAAGAGATGGAGACAGTGAGGCCCAGCTTGGGAGTCAACCCTGCAACAGACATGCAGGGCTCCTGCCCCTTCCTAAGCTCAGGTCACACCCTTGGTGACCCCACTGAAGGTCAGTGCTGTCAGAACAGGATACTTAGGCCAGGGCTCGGCAGGCATTGTCTGTACAGGGTTAGGTCATAAATACTCTAGGTTTGGGGGCCATTCAGTCACAGCCCAACTTCTCAACTGTCCTGTGTTACCATAAAGGAACCATAGACAATACATGAATGTCCCTGGCTGCGTGCCAATAAAACTTTATTGAGGACACACACTGAAATTTGAATTTCATATGACTTCCGCATGGTGTATTCTTTTTATTTTTATTTTTCAACGATTTAAATATGCGGTAGATATTCTTAGTTTGGGGGCTGCACAGAAGCAGACAGTGGGCTGTATTTGGCCCATAGACGGTCGTTTGCCAGCTTTTTTGCTTTAAATAGCTACAAAAATAGGTTAAGATACAGCCACTGAACAGAAACCTACCAATTTAAAGTTAAAATCCTTTCAGTTGCAAAATGGGAACCAGACTAAAACCAGCTCAATCAAGATAGGGAATTTATAAACTCATGGCCAAGAAACCCAAAGAGCGGGAGTCAGACTTGGCTGGGCGGGGCATCAGGAAGCGACAGTGAGCTTGGAGAAGGGACAGTGTAAATCATTAAAAAGGAAGCACAAAGAGGTGAAAGGCCTTGCTAATGCTGGCAGACTAACATTAGTGTCATAGTTGGTCATAGCGTCAGCTAATATTTGACGCTATGACCAATTCATCTAACCCAACACCCATCTAATCTGTGTTAAGTGGAGTCACAAAAGAAACAGGGTATAATGGATGGTGAGGAAAAGTTTGGATATCTCACTTGGAATTACTGAAAAAATGATGAGAGACACCAACTCACAAAGCCAAGGGAAAGTCACGCACATCGTTAATCAGTGGAGAGACCAGATTGGAGATACCATTCCACACCACTTGTGTGATCCAGGTAAAAATGGCGGACAGCGCCCTCTGCTGGCGCGGAGGAGGGAAGGCTCAGGCATTGCTGGCCAGATTACAGAACAGTACTTTGGAGAACTTTGGGGTCATTTTGGATACAACTCCTCTACAACCCAGCAATTCTACCCACTAGGTAGTCACCCATTAAAAATGAAGCTAGATGTCCACAAAACGACTTGTACAAGAATGTCCGTAACAGTCTTATTTGCAAGAGCTCATACGTGGAAGCAACCTACGCATTCACCGGCAGGTGAGTGAATGAGCTAATTGAAAGGTATTCATGAGGTCAAGGGCTACTTGGCAATAAAAAGGCATGAACCACCATTGATGCACAACACGACCGAATCATGTAAAAAAGCTAGCACCACGCCGGGCACAGCGGCGTACACCTGTAATTCCAGTACTCGGGAGGCTGAGATGGGAGGATTGCAAGTTCAAGGCCAGCCTCAGCAATTTAAAGAGGCCCTAAACAACTTAGTTAGACCCTGTTTCAAAACAGAAAAATAAAATAGGGCTGGGGGTGCAGCTCAGAGGTAGAATGCCCCTGGGTTCAGTCCCTAGTACCATACACACTCACACACACACACACACACACACACACACACACACACACAAGTTAGCACCAAAAGGCTACATTTAGTTGAACTCCATGTCTATAGGCTTTCTGGTGACAGAATCAGGGAGTGATTGCCTCGGAGGCTGAGGGGGTCAGCTGGATAGAGGACTAACCTTGGGAAGACAAGAATGTGCTATATCACACTTTGGATGATCATCAGGTGAGCAAATATAACAGATGAACTCCTCAAAGTAAATGGTTAAGATCTCTGCATAATATTTTTTATAAAGTAATCCTTATAAAAACGTTTCTTAAAATAATTCCTATCCTGTAGATGTTGAATGGTTTAAGAGAAGAATTTCAGAACTGATAAGAGAAGATAAATTAGTGAGGCAGCTACTATGTGGTCCAAAACACTAGACAACGCGAGTCCTCGATGAAATCCCACGAGGACTTCTCTGAATCCTTCAGGATGAGCATCACCTCTCTAGGGGAAGCAAAGAAAAGGAAACCATCCTTTCTACCAAAGCTTCCCTTCAAAAATATGATCTACCTTCTCCTGATTCTTTCTGCACAGTGAGTCCATAGCATGGGCCACCCAGCACTCTGGTTGTTATGTTACAACTCTTTTCTTGTTTCATCTCACTTGTGGTCACTAGAATGTACCTATTTCGCAGTCTTCTCTCCATGTCTATTTCTTTTTCCAGTGTCTTTCCTGAGATTGACCATCTATCATTCTTTTTCTAAATGCAGTGTCTTGATCAACATTCTCACTGACATAATCCAAAAAGACTGACCACACAACTTAGAGGAGGGAAGATTTATTTGCTCACGGTTCTTTGGGGGGAGATTCAGGGCTCAGTCCATGTGAGGTGGGGTCGGCGGAGCTCAGGGCATGATGGTGGGAAGCAAAGAGAGGAGGAGAACAAGGGCTCTGCTCTCACATCATAGAGGCTGGAAGCAAGAGAGAACAAGCAAGGGGATTCAAAGACAAAAACACAGTCCCTAAGGCCATCCCCCAAGGGATCCACCCACACCAGCCACACTTCACCTGCCTAGGTTACCACCCAGTAAATCCATTACAATGGATTTATCGACTGATGAGATTACAACCCTCATGACTTAATTACATCAACTCTGAACATTAATACATGAGCTCTTCAGGGGACATTCTATCTCTAACCACAATCCCATCTCCATGTCAGGGGCAGGAATAGAAAGGTCTCTCTCTCTCTCTCTCTCTCTCTGGAACTGTTCAAGCAGAATAGACAGAGATATGTGTGGGAACTAAAAATGCCAATCGCGAAGCACTTAACAGAGAAGGCTGTGCTAACCAACCAGTCCTTTCCAACCACAGAATCTCTACTTTCATGACCAAGTCTTGAGAAACAGGAATACAGCCTTGTAAATCAAACATATGGGCCAAGTCCACTTAATTTAATTAGCAATATTTAATTTTACTCTGAATGTATTCTGTCGAACCAAAGGATAGAATTTCATGCGTATCTATTCTGTGCAAGAAATTCTGAAATTTCCTTTGATCCTCAGCTAATTTCCCTGCTAGAACAATTAGCCGTTGCTTGGCTGTCCTGCCTTTCAGGCACAACCTGATGCTGATTTTAATTACTTAACCTAAGACCAGGCGAAGTTAAAATCCCACAGAGTCCTCTTCTAATTTCACCCGCTTTCATGTGAAATCCACTGTTGGCCAAGTCAGACTTCGCCCTCTGAATTAAGCATCACACCTCGCGGAGCATTTAAATGTTACTTTCCCCTGTTTTCAATTCTCCACTCATGACCTTTCACAATTATTGTTATTAATTAGTCCAGCAGTCCCCGCTTTCTTCTGTTACTGTGGTGGCAATAAGCCTCTGCCCAGGTCCTCCCAGGGAAGCTGTGCATATCCAGCATGGTTGCCCAGGTCCAGTTCAGCTGAGTCCAACAAAGTCCCCAGAACAAAGACATCCTGGGCTCTCGGCTCTGTCTTCTCAAGACATCGCTGTCGACCCTTCATGCCTTTATCTCCCATCTTAAGTCCACTCTGTCACACCACTTAAAGGAATTTTGTTTTAATCTTCTCGGGTAATTTAGATTAATGTGGATACGAGCAGCAGCGGCCTGACTTTATTTTACCTTTTGTTCTACCCACAGCCAGACCTAATGACCACAGGTGACAGTCTTGACTAGAGTTCAATACTAATCCGCCTTAATGGATTTTTCCAGTTGGCCTCCCCTTTTTAAATTTGTTTCAATGCAAAAAGAAAGTTGAAGCAGCTTGATGTGGTGTCGCCGGTCCCTGCCAACCAATGGGGTGGGTGGATCCCTTGCCTTCCTCCTGCGGTCCCTCCATGATGTCACGTGGCCACCACCATCAAGTTCACTTCTGAGGCGAATGATACCTGCACAGACAAAGAGTCCTCAGCCATGCTGACTTTGGGGAACTTGCAAAGCTGCTTGAAGAAAGAGAATTCAAGTGTTTTCAAGGTTTTTTTAAGCCAAGAGAATAGGGCGCATAGGTGGGCTCTCTCAAGAAGTACCCACCCTCTTGGAAAGACAGATGTCCTCCTGATGATGTCTGGAAGGTCACTTTGGTGTCAAGGATCAGATGGCCAGGATTTCTGAGGAGCCCCTGAGGACCACGTGGGGTTTGCAAGACTGTGGCTCTGGATAAGCAGCTGCAGGGAGAAAGGGCATTTGTGCCTTGATCAACCAAGACAAGGCCTATATTTGGCCATGGGCGTGTGTGGTGTGTGTGTGTGTGTGTGTGTGTGTGTGTGTGTGTGCATCTACTGAATACTAAACACGCAGGGAGCCCCTCGGGCCTCCAGGTGATCAGGCATATCGTCCCACACAGCTAGACAGGTAGCGTTTCCCAACGATGGAGAAGAAAGTATCCCCAACTCATGGTCATGCCCTGGCGCTCACACACAGAGCTTCTGATGGTCTGTTTCCCATGCATGAGCGACCTGGATGAAGAACCTCAAGCAGGCTCTGCTCCCAGTGCAGGAGGCCTTGTTCTGAGCATGTCGCCATGTGTTTTAGTTAGATATGAAATGTCCCCTAAAGAGCTCATTTATTAATGTTTGGAGCTGATGTAATTGAGTCACGAGGGTTGTAATCCCAGCAGAGGATAAATCCATTGTAATGGATTTACCTGGGTGTTACCTTGTAGGCTGGTAAGGTGTGGCTGGAGGAGGTGGTCCCTGGGGTTGTGGTCTTGGGGATTATATAAAGGGTTTCTCTTCCCCCTGCTCTCTTCTCTCTCTCTCTCTCTCTCTCTCTCTCTCTCTTCCTTCTAACCTCCATGATGTGAGGAACACAGCCCATGTGCTCTCCCTCCGCCTCCCCCTGCCATGCCCTGAGACCCGCGGTCCCCAGCCTCACATGGACTGAACCCAAAACCGTAAGAAAAGAAATCTTCTTTCCTCTAAGTTATAGGGTCAGATATTTAGATTATGGCTTCAAGAGCACTGACAGATATACTGTGGAGTGAAAGAGCCTTCTAAACCACACTGCCCGGGGCCCTGAGGCTTGGGGTAGAGTGAGCCTTTCCTTCATCCTTGAGTCTGACGTTAGTCAGCCACTCTACAAACACTGAAGTGCCCCTCAAATATGGAGCCCAAAGAGAAGAAGTGACTGAGGTCACAGCCCCCACCATGGTGTCAGCACAGAGCTGTCCACCACGGAGGAGGCTTACTCTGGAGGCTGCGTTCTGGTCTGACGCCCCAGAGGTCCCGTGATCTCTGTCCCACAGCGGGTGTCTGACTCCCCTCCCCCACCCTGAACAGCCTTG
>PVJS01002761.1:6200-81414 GCA_004027185.1 Glis glis
TACCGAAAAAAAAAAAAAAAAGAAGGAATAGACACTGATATTTCTCTAGGCTAAAACAATTAGAGCATATCTATAAAAGCCTTCTTTATTACTAAGATATATTTTGAGGCATTTCACCTTTATGTCCCATAAGGATTGGTGCTGTTGGGTTACAGCCATTGACAGATATTTTTTCTAGAATAACACATGCAGGTTGATTATTTGAATAAAGATTATGATTTATTCCTTGAATAATTTCAATATAACACTTCATAATTTAGTCAGCAATAAGAGAAAAAATTCCCATGTGATCTTACTGGGGTCATAGTTCGTGATACTTAGGAAGGCAATAGAAAAATGCTGTCAACCCATCTTTAAGAAAGGGAAAAATAAATATAACCTAATGCAACATTTTTCTGTGTTTTTTCACTCTTTTAAAAATGACATTATTGAAAGAATTATTTTTTATTAAATGCTTTGCAAAATGATGTGTGAGAGAACTCAGAAGAGATAAATTTCTTGCAGTTTCCACGAACAGGCTTACTGCATTTTTTTTTGCAATGTTTCAAGTAAATGCAACCTTTAAAAATACCCTCCATTTTCACTACAGATTATAAAGTCACACACAGTATCATCCAAGACAGATGCCACATGACCAGTATTCATCTTGAGACAATAGCATCTTCAATCCCAGTGCATTTAATTTTCTGTCTTTTCATCACGTGAACTATTCTGAAACTGTGTGTAAGCAATAAGCATCTGCTTCTGGCTGTCTTCTAACAGGGAAGTTGTTGGGGCCCCTCTTAAGGGGGCTGGGACCGAAGAACAGAGGGCAAGGAAAAGAAGAAAGAAAAGAGGGACACAGGGGACCTGTGGCTTTCAGGCACACAAGTGTTTATTGTAAATTTAAGATACTATTTTGTAGTCACTAAATTATGTGATCCCAGCCCCAGGAACAGCATACATAGCATTCCAAGATTAGCCCAGGGTTCAGGCAAACACCCTCATCTCAGCAAAGCAGACTAACCTAACCCAAACATTAACTAAGGCAACATGCCGCAGGGGAAAGCAGGCTTTCGGCATAACTAGAAATAGCACAAAAAAGCAGGAAGAATTAATCTGCTTGACCACTCAGAATGGGGAAGTAGGGTGGCCACGCCAGGCAGTCACCGGACCGAGTCTGGGTTCCACAGGTCTGGTCCCCAGAGCAGCTTGCCACCCTGTAGGCACTCCTGGCTTGCCAGGGCCTCAGGACACTCAGGACACCTCAGGACACCATCCCTCCCTCGAGGCGTGTGCCTGCTGTACTCCTACAGGAAGTATTGTTAGGAAATTGAACTGTGTAATATGGACATCATCACCTCTGTCAATAACAAGCTCAAAATCAAATGCTTTAACTAGCAATCTCATATTGGTATTATGACCACATCAATCCCATCATTAGTGAGCTTTCTGTTGTTCCCAGGTAATTTAACTGAAGATATTCTCATTGCCATGAAGAAGAACATGTTACTTATTTCCTCAAAAAATAGATTATTCAACATTGGAGCAATGATTTAACCAGTGTGACTGTCTCTGCTGGTATATGGATTAAAGTGTAATGGAGAGTCAACAAATATTCATTGAGCATCTCTTGTGTGCAGAATACAGTTCTAGTCAGTACAGATAATAAGAAAAATAGGCACTGTCATTGCCTTTAATGAACATTTCTCTTTATATAAAGCCTTCCATATTTAACATCTTATTATCTGATTTAGTCCCTACTGTTTCATTGAATTTTGTCCTAATGAACAGTTTTTCAATTGCACACACTAATATTTAGTAGTTATATAAACTTTTCAAAGTTACATGTCCCAAAGCATTTATGGAAATGAACTATTGTATAGATTGGATTCACTAGTCAAACAGCATTTTCCATATTTATATATCAGCCCCTAGCATGGGGTCTGGCACATCATCAAGCTTCTCAGCCTACTTCAACCCCTCAGAAGTCAGGTATCATATTCCAAGCAAAAAGGCAAACCTCAGCAAGCTACTCTCTGCACTTCAGAGCAGACTGCATTGGGGAAACTATTCTTTTGGAGAAATAAATCACTGATATGGAAAAAATAATAAACTTTTGACTTCCCTGCCTCTCTTCTAGCCATGAATTTGATAAAGCTCAATTTTCATTAATGAGTAGAGAGGAGGGAAGCTTATTATTTTGTTCTCAAAGGGGAGCACATTAATTGGCAACAATGTCCAGTTTTATCAATTGTGTCACTTTTACAGTACATTTATTCACAATTTTCTTTGTATTAGTTCCCCATAGGGATAGAAAAGACTTTTGTGAAACTTTGAGAGAAAGTTGGAGGGTAAGAGGTCTGTATTTTCATTTTTAGTCTCTGTAATAGGCTAGATAGTGGACACTTGGTTATCTTTGTGTTTTTGGCTCTTGTCCTTTAATAATACCTTCTTCAGGGCAGCCTCCCTTGAATGAGATGTCAGTAACTCTAGTGATTCATTTCAATGTTTAGGTCATTCTCTTGATGGGACTATACTAATCTTTGTAGACTTAAAAGCATAGCTTTAATAACATACATATTGTAAATGAACTATTATTTTTTTGACTTTTCCAAGACAAGCTTTTAGAATAAGACAGGCTAGCCCATGAGCAAAGGAACACTTTGTAGAGTTTTCCAAAGAAGTGGGAAAAAATAAACATATGATTTATATCATGACAATCCAAGAAACTTGTAGCACACCTTTCAATTACTTCCCTTTTTTCTTTTTTTGGGGAAAATTGCAAAATGTAAAGCTATCACCGAGAAATATTTCTAACTCCTTAAGGTACATACTAAATAGAACAGCTATGAAACTTATCTTAAGAGTCTTATGACTTTTGGTTTCTCTGTCATGCTGAAATATGTGAGTTATAAAGCTCACATAACAGAGATAAACTCAATTAACCCATTTTAGTAAAAATAAAATTATCTCTTCAGTGTCACAAAGGTGAGCCCTGCAACTATCAATTTATTAAATAGCCAAGTGAGATGTTCTATCATTTCTTTAATGTTACTTTTGTCTATATTATCTTGTTGTCTAATTTATAATATTAATCAACACAAAATTATTCCAAGACCATTTCTGTGAGAAACAGAAGTACTCTACTGTACTCCCTTATGTCATCTGCTGGCTACTTATAAGCTCCTTGTGATACATTCAAAGCATGGTGGCGCACGCTTGTAATCCCAGTACTTGGGAGGCGGAGACCGGAAGATCCAGGTTCACCGCCAGCCTCAGCTACTTAGTGAGGCCCTCTGCAACTTCCTGAGACTGGGTTTCAAAATAAAGTGTAAAAAATAGGGCCGGGGATGTAGCTCAGAGGTAGAATGCCCCTGGGTTCAATCCCCGGTACCGCAAAAAAAAAGACTTATTTTATCATAAAGAGCTGTTTTTATTAATTTTAGTTTAAAATGTAATAAATGGAAAAATAACATTATATATTTTTTCATTTTTTCAACATTTTCTCCCCTTTAAATGTGTTTACTTTTAACAAGTCATATTTTATTATGAATTTTGTATATCGGGCAATTTCTTGCTTTACTGTTTCTAAAGTTTTGTTTAATGTCCTCCTAAGGGTAACTGTATACTTATTGTTCCATATGCTCTATCATAAAAAAAGAATAATGGGAGTATTTAAAAAATAATAGGACAGTGGAGTAACAGTTTTCTATGATCTCATTCCTTTGGAAAACTTAGCTGTCTTCCTTCTGCCCTAGTACTGCTACCTAAAAGTGGGGCCTTTTAAAAAAGGCAATCTCAACTGAAAAGGAAGGAAAAAATGAGAACAAGTGACATTGCAGACATAAGTGAGAGGATATTCTCAAGTCCACTAGTAGCTTGACTTGGTATCAGAAACAATGACACATCTTAATTCTCAAAGGAAAGGTCAGATTGCTGTAAAAACTAACTGACCTATACTTTACTCAAGAAAAGAAGTTCAGTGGTATTATGTAAGCCTCGCCTCTTTCCTTCATTGGTTTTATCTCCAAAAGGGATGAAAGTATGCCTCCAGATCATAACCTTCTGTAAACGAAGTATAACTAATAATAATGTGTGCAATTTTTCCCATTTTAGAATATCCTAATTTGCCTTACCTAAAAATAATCTTTGCCATTACAGAAAAGAAGACGTGTATGCGCGAGGTTTGAAAACTTGTAGGACTGTAACAAATATTCAAGTTGATGAATAAATGACTCATGGTAATTTTCTGTAATGGCTTTGTTCAATTAAAACATAAGGTGAGCCACATATATATTTAAAAATTTTCTAGTAACCACACTAAAAATAAAAAATATTTGAACTTAGTTTAATAACATATTTTATTTAATCCAATATATCTAAAATATAATACCTGAAAAACTAATATAAATTTAATGAGATATTTTATAGTTTGGGGGAGCTAATCCCTCAAAATCTTGTGTGAGTTCTACTTTTAGGGCATATCTTAATTTGCACTAGCCATATTTCAAGGAAATAATAGCTACATGTGGCTAATGGCTGCCATATTGGGCAGTGTAGGGTTATAATGAATAGTTGGTCATTCAAAATCTAGCTAAATGAATGAATCAATGAGGAATGAAATTATAAGCATTATTAGGTAACATCAGCATACAAACTCATAAAATTGAGAAAGATGATTAGAATCATAAAATAATTTCCATAAGGTTTGTACCAGAATTTTCCTGTATTAAACCAGGAAATAGGAAATTAAGTTTTAGTGAACTTATACACTTAACTCATTGTATGACTGATCAAATAAACTAACTTTTATAGTTATTACTTTTAAAAGTAAGAGACCTGACTCAATGATACCTTTGGGTCTTTCTAAAGTGAATACAATGATTCTGTGGTTAATCTCTGGGATGTAGAAATTCTAACTAGAAAATCAAGCTGTTCTCACATTTGGCTAACATTAATAACCAAGATCTTATCTAGAAAAGGTCAACAGCCTCTCTCTCTGGAGGCCTCCCAGAGGAGTTAAGATAATCTCAGTAAATCTTGGTAAATCATCACCTAGGATCTATTCGTTAGCTTTTTACACCTTGATATTATATTTTGTCAACATGCTAGGATGGATTTTTTTTCGGTACCGGGGATTGAACACAGGGGCGTTCTACCTCCGCGCTACACCCCCAGCCCTATTTTTTATACTTTATTTTGAAACCGGGTCTCACGAAGTTGCGGAGGGCCTCACTAAGGAAAAAGAGAGAAAGAGAGAGAGAGAGACAGGGAGAGAGAGAGAGCGAGAGAGCTGAGGCTGGCCGTGAACCGGGATCCTCCGGTCTCCTCCTCCCAAAGTACTGGGATTACAAGCGTGCGCCACCACGCCTGGCCTAGGATGGATCTTTTAAAAATAGTCTCATACTTAACAAGTTCAAATGACTTCTTTAAAACTAAATTAATTAATTGATATTGATACATATAAGATAAATCAGAATACTGAAATATGCATGAAAACTCATTCTCTGCTGATATAGATTACTTGTTGAATAATATATATAAACTTAACCAATGTCCACTTTGGTTGAAAGTAATCACATAAATGTTCAAAGTCCAGGCCGGGCGTGGTGGTGCACGCTTGTAATCCTAGTACTAGGGAGGCGGAGACCAGAGAATCCAGGTTCGCGGCTAGCCTTAGCTACTTAGTGAGACCCTCTGCAACTTCGTGAGACCCGGTTTCAAAATAAAGTATAAAAAAATAGGGCTGGGGGTGTAGCTCGGAGGTAGAATGTCCCTGGGTTCTATCCCCGGTACCGCAAAAAAAAAAAAAATGTTGAAAGTCCATGTGATGTGGCATGGTGGCCATGGAAATCTACCTCTCAGATAACCTATTTAGAAAATGGTAATTGACTGGTGACCCTCGCTGATGTACGCAGATCCCCCCACCTTGTTTACACCAAGGCCACTGCAGGAAGTCATGGACTCCTTTGGGGACACGAGTGAAAGTCCCAGGAGAGGAAGGACTCCTCTAATAGATAAATTTGGCCTCAGGGTGCCCATTGATCTTGCCAAAACTTTTTTAGGATGCATGACTATCTAAGGATTTTCCTTCTAATCTTTCTTGCTGTTCTCCATCTAATTTCTCACACTTAGGAAGCACTTCTTTATTTTATGGTTGTCTACTCCTCTTTTGATTGTAGCATTATTTTCAAATATATTTAATCTCATTTCAGTTCAGTCCTATAGATTTGAGTATATTAAATGAATTTGCATATTTCTGTTCTAACCAATTATGTACTGTAAACCATAACATTTCCAAGTTTATAGGAAGCATTTTACTGTGTTACCCATATAGTGGACACCAAAATATGTGATGTGAGTGATTAAGGGTTTTATTATTTTTCAAAATTAAAAAAATCTAAGAATCCTAATCTAAATTATAAATAACTTATAAATAGTCCTTGTCTATATTATAAATCTAGTCAATATTAATTTATTTAAATATATTAAAATATTTATGTTGCCAAACCTATGTAAGAATCCACATAATATATAATCTACAATGTATCAACATTAGTATAAATTAAAATAAAAATATAATGTCTGGATTCTGAGAGATAATAGTTTCTTTTATGTAGTGTATTAATTATAAGAAGTCTACATATTATTCTTAATTCTGTTTACAGATTAAGAAGACTCAAAGTTTTGTATAAAGATAGCAAGTAAGTCGTATTAAGACAGCAAGTAAGAAATTATTGCATATGTTTAGCCTAAAAAGTGTATCAGAAGCCTATCCAGAAACAGTGTCACATGCTTGTAATCTCAGTACTTAGGTGGTTGAGACTGGAAAGTTGCAATATCAAGGCAAGCCCTGGCAAATTAGCAAGGCCCTCAGCTACTTAGCCAGACCCTGTTTCAAAAGAAAAAAATCAAAAGGACTGGGAGTGGTGTAGCTTGGAGGTAGAATGCCCCTGAATTCAATCTCTAGTACCACACAAAAGAAAGAAAAAAAAGTATATCAGTGATAAATCTGATAGAAGTTTTCAAAAAGTTGAAGAGATGTCATGTAGAAAATTGCCATTTTCTTCAGTATACCTTCAAACACTGACAGTTGATAGGCAAGATTTTATTCAATATGAAGAAAAATACCCTCACAATAAGTGTTAGTCACTTTACAGATTTAATTACTTGAATTCAATATGCTATTTTAGGTGTAGGTGAATTTCCTGTGCTCTTGTAAATTGGAATATAAATGTAGTTTCATTAGGTTTCTCATAATAATGAATGACACATTAGCATAGGAATTAAAGATGAAATTCTTCATACAAAATGGCCACTGACGAAAATCCTTGCCCACTAGAAGATGTTTCCTCAGCTTGTTATCCATGACTTTCCTAACAGCAGCTGAAACCTTCAAGGATACATAATAGCCTTTGTCTCTGCCCTGTCCTGTCTAAATCTCATACTTCCTTTACAGTGTAGGTTAGCTGTTTCTGTGTCTCACTGGCCCAGAGCCCTTTGAAATTCTGTGGCACAATTGTTCTGCATGTCTGCCCCCATCTGCAGAAGTAAAGAATAAGGACAGAACATGAAATTACATCAACACACAGAAACGCTAAGAATATTCGTCAATAACTGAACCTGGATATGTAGGATAACTAGGCATACATGCACACAGAGGCACACATGTACATACATGATAACCTTATCAATAGACCATGTTCTTCCTCCTCAAGTGACCTATACCCTGTAAGAAACCCTTCATTGACTTATATATTCATAAAATATGCTAAGGAAAAGGGATATAATGTGAAGGTATATATTTTCAAGGGACTCAGATTTTAGATAGAGAACATCGGTTAAGAACTACTACAATATGTCCTCTTGTACTTATGCACAGGATTTGCCTGCATCCTGGTGGCCAACAGGAGAGGGCAGATAAAAGATACTGTGTTCCAGCACACTTCCCTCTGGCTCTTTTCTGACTGAATCTGGGCAACATTCTCTGCTCATTTTCAAGAGAGAGGTTAGAAAAGATAAGAACTTAATATAAAAATCAAGAAACCAGATTTAGCACTGTAATTCCAAAGAATGATAATTAGTTGAAAACATTACCTGCTAACCCAAAGATTACTTAAGCACACACACACACACACACACACACACACACACAGCCCTCCAAGGGGAAGGGAAAGGTCAACTGGAAGAACTGAAAGGAGACCACAGGTTTAAAGATCTGCTTGATGAACTGTTAGATGTAATGGACTTGTTGTTCAGTTGCAACCCTTCTTTGATGGTGACAGATCAGGCTATGATCAATCCAGAGATGCCACAGGCCTACCTCAGAGCCTTTGTGGAGCATACAAACTCATGGGTCATGTTCTTGTCTTTACACAGCAGCTGGATTTGAAGAATTATCTCCCAGCCATCTGTGAGCATCTTGATAATTTTGGTGATGCCTTTTTAAAAAAGGTAACCCCAGGTCCTTCACCAAGTGCATGGCAGCTATCCGACTGCTGAGCTGGTGCCAGTAGTTTTTCCTGAGGCTGTGTGCTTTTAGATACATGTCAGCCTCTGTGATTGATGTGGTTCTGCAGTCTACCTACTCTTCAAGGAGCATTGCCAAACAGAATCTATTTCCTGTGTTTCTGATAAATAAATTAGTCCAATTTCTTCCAATTAAATTTATGGTCACTTTTCTTTGAATGTATCACCTTGAACTATCTCTTTTGTAATTCACCTACTCTGTCTTCCCACACTGTCTCTTGAGAACTTTCACCAGTCAGTCTTACATTGCATTACTGAAAGAAGAGAAAGTTGTCTACTAATATGTGGATTTCAACATCTGCAGTCTTTTCTCAGATCAGTTATAAAGAAGCCAAGTGAAAAGCATTCTAGAGCAAGAAGTCACATTCTTCTATTTGGAGAAGTTTATGGATATCTCTATATCTATCTATCTATCTATCATCTATCTATCATCTATCTATCTATCTATCTATCTATCTATCATCTATCTATCCTGTCCCTTCTCATGTCCTTTCATTTTTTATAATATTCCAGTATTGGAATCAAGAGTCAGGCTCTTGAAGAGAATTCAGAATAATGTGAGAGAAGCCTGACCTTCCAGCGCTAGTGTCAATACCCCTCCCAAGTTCCAATTCCACCACCATCTTCAATGAGCAATCACCAGTTACTAAATCCAAAATTTGTCAGGAGACTAGCTCAGAAACTGGGTCAATCATACCTGTATATCTAAAAATAAATTAACAAAACCAAATGATAAAATGCTTTATGACCTCACTAAGTACTTCTTAAAAATACAAATATCCTGCTGGGTATGATGGTGCATGCTTTTAATCCCAGTACTTGGGAGGCTGAGACAGGAAGATTGCTGGATCAAGGCTAGCCTCCGCAACTTAGCTAGCCCCTCAGCAATTTAGCGAGTCCCTGCTTCAAAAATAAAATAATAATAAAAAAGTCTGGGGATGTAGCTTTGAGGTAGAGTGCCCTGGGGTCAATTCCCAGTACAAAAACAAACAAACCTAAAAAACAAATATCCTAAATTTACTCCCTTACCTTTATCAATATACATATTTCTTTTCTTTAGGAGGGAAAAAAAAACTTTTGATTACTTATTATGAAACCTGTACATCTTAATCATTAATTTAGACAGTATGTTTATCTCACAGTTCAGAGATCTTATTCTTTATAATAAATTTATCAGTTTTTATAGCTGGTCTCTGTTTATTAACACTTACACTTTTTTCTAGAGTAATTGGAAATCTATCAGCAAGGATGCTTTTTGCTGGCTGAAAGCCAAATACCCCAGTGCAAATAGTTTAAATCAGAAAAAAGTATTATCTCACATAATAAAAAGTCTAGATCTGAGATGAAATCAAGCTATGGAATATGGGAGCTCAGTTTCTAGCCTATTGTCTGTATTTTCCACCATGTTTTACCTTTATACTCAGGGTAGGAGAGAAACAACTCCAGCACTTCCAGGAATTGTATCTAGAGTGAGTTCACAGTGTCTGTTGGAAGGAAATGTTCATCTTTTCTTATGTCTTCTTCTTAGCAGCAAGGATCTATTTCCCAGAAGACCTACTGAATACCTCTCTCATCTTGTTGTCCTGTGTTTGATCAAATGCCCTTTCCTAAATGCAGAGTTGTGAGAGGGAATGTAGTGGGCTTAGAGAAATCATTTAGTCAACCACAGACTACTTTGGTAGCAAAACAAGTGTATATGAGGCTATTCATCTTCATAAAAACTGTAAAAATTATCATCTATAAGTTCTTTCAAAGATAAAGGACAGATGACTTTTATTTGGACAAAAAAGTAATGCATATAAATGATCAAATCTCCATTATTTTTAAAGAGTATATGCAAAGTGGTAATCTTTCATTGAAAAACTAAGTCATATTCTAAAAGATGTGATTTTTAAACAATTTTGTTTGAATCATATTTGATTGGATATCTCATCACATCTTTTAAAAGAAGTTATCTAATATTAATTAAGATAAAATTATGAAAAACTAAATGCCTAAATTTCCCTCAGGCTTCCTTTGTTTTCAAATCATTGGTTTTCTCTGCTTAGTTTTTGAAGGGTAAAAATCACAGCTGCCATAAAGTAGTCTTATTTTCTTTGTTTAGAATGGTGATTTAAATATTTGGTTAGTTTGATGATTTAGAGTACTTTGAGGTCTTATTTCTGCTTCTGGAAAAACAGAAAAAAATTCACTACAGCTATAGTTTGAATCTTCAATGTCCCTTGAAAGCCTGTGTGTTGAAGGCTAGGTTGAAAACACGGTTAATTTAGCCTTATCCAGCATTTATCAAGCTATTTGATCATGCATTCATATTACGGTAGGGAAAAAAGGCTAATGCATTGATGGGATCTTGTTTATTATCAAGATACACTGGGAAATGCTGATTCAAGGAATGGGGGAAAGCAAATACTAATAATCCCAAATGGAGGATTTGGGTTGGGAGTTTTAGAAGGTTGAGCTCTAAAAGCAGAAATTGAAACAGAATGTGGGTTACAAGGCTTTGATTAGGTTATCAACTCCTTGTGAAAAGGAGGAGGAAGTTAGGGCAAAAGGAGAAGTTGAGCTGAGAAGGGAACATGACAAAGACCCACTGAAAGAGTACTCTGAGCAGGATCATCAGAATTGTCCCATATAGAGTCAGAATTTCTGGGAGCTTATATCTTCACCTTGCTTAGTCACCAGATCTGCACTTCTCAGGAAAACAGTGTGACTTCTGGCAGCTCACTGTGACTGTGGATGACACTGAAGGAAATGATAGCTGGAGGGTATCTGCTTTGTACTCCCTACCAGTGAGCAACAAGTCCCTCCTTGAAAAGGAATATGGGTACTTCATTTCTGTGCCTACAATAGTGGTCACCGCTGCTGCTCAGTTCTGCTTCCCCATATATACCCAGAGAGCCGCTCCCCCAGGACTTTGGTGGGCTTGTCTTCCTGAGGAGAAAATGGGAGCCGCTCCCCCAGGACTTTGGTGGGCTTGTCTTCCTGAGGAGAAAAATAGCAGTGCTTGCAAACTGGGAGCTCAAAATATCTGCACCTTTTAAGATTGGGATAGAAACAAGTACATTGGCTGAATCAAAACAGCTGCAGCCTATAACTCAATGGAGTTCTTGCTTTTGTTGCTGGTGAAAATATACCTCCTTTGTAGAGCAGGAACTTTAACCCATCAGAGCTCAAATTGCATGTTTAGAAAGCACAGAGCCCCCCAAGGAGTCACCAAGAGTAAAAGTGTAAAAGAGACCACTCCTGCTTCCAAAATTTGGTTTCTGGACCTGTGAGTTGATCTTATGAGGGACACAGTGTTATAGAGAAGTCTTTCTTCAGTGCATATACTGCATTCTGGAGGAAGAGACTCCATCCTTACAGAATAATGCTTCTTAGCTGATGCTTCATCTGTAACTTCACAGCCTTCCCAACACTATGGTAGGCTGGAAGCTTCCGAGTAGTAGATTAAGTGGTACACTAGTGGATCCTATGATCACCAGCCAAATTCCACACTTGTTTTACTATAAAGTACTTCCCTAGTCTGGCATGATGCTGTGGGATCCCATGTCAATAGCTCAATCACTCCAGAAGACCTTAGGCAGTTGTGTTTGCTAAGGTTTTGTGGACAATTAAGGGAAACCCATATCCAGAATAGGCATGTATTCCTTTAAGAACAAATGTCTGGACCTTCCCGTATAGAGGAGGCACAATTGGTACCATCACGAAATAGTGTCATGTTGAAGGCTAAGACTTGCTCTCTGTTGCTAGTAGGTCAGACATTAAGTAGTAGCAATGACTAGATCAGCATTGATAATTAGAAACCTATGTTGTTTGGTCCATGCATACATTCTGTGTCTAACACCAAGATCACTTTATATTCCCATGGTAACCACTTTGAGGTGGATGCTGATAGAAATCACTAACAATATGTGATGTTTATTAATTGGTCTTTCATGGTAAATGCTTTTGGTGGCCATTAATATGTAATATAAAGATGTTCCCACTTCATACCTACTCTCATATGTTCAATCACATGCTACTCAAGACCTGCTTATCCCAGATATTGTGTGTGTGTGTGCGTGTGTTTGTTTGTTTCATCCAGAGAAAAAAATATTTTGATTAGCTTTCCTGGTCATTCACTACTACCAAAATGCCATTATATATTCTAATCTCAGGTCACTTTTATTCAATACAAAGTAAAAGCCTAGCAGCACTATCCAAAGCTCTGCCTATTGGAAGGATTTGTCCTCATGCCAGTTTTTCAAGGCCAACCCTAAGTGTGGTTGTGGTGCATGTAGCACCCAGTTTTGGCTCATACCCCATATTAAAACAACATGGTAATAATCCACAATTAAACCTAATTCTCCAAAAGAGACCAAACGGCGGCAGCGACAGCGGCTGCAGCGACGCCAACATGGCAGGACTTTACCAGTGGCTACCAGCATTGTGAGTTTCAAACAAGACCAACAGAGACGCCAGCGACCTGTTGTGAATCCAGCAGCTACAGAATAGCAGCAGTGAAGGCAAGCAGCAACTTGCTCCATGCGCAACACAAACCCAAACTGCTGCGGTGGCAGAAACGGCAGTGGCACCATCTTGGTCAGACCGCGCTGACAGCTATCGGCATTATGACTTGTGCAGGCCACCAACAAAGAAACCAGGGAGCTCTTCTAAAACCAGCACTGCAGAGCATTAGTGACAAAAGTGAGCAGCAGTTCGATCCATACTCGGCAGAGTCCCCAGGGCCCTGAGGCCTGAGCAGAACCTGCAGCAGTGACTGAGCCCACCCCCTCTCCAGAGATTAAGAGCAGCGCTCAATGAGACCATAAGTCAATGAGTCACCCCAGGGGGAGACCACACAGCGTGGCCATAGGGACTCGTGGGGTCTGAGACTTTGTGGATTGCCCAGGCGGAGGTAGGAGTGGGGTCTGCTGTGGGATGCAGTAAATGTGCGGATAAGCAGACAGTCCCTGGCAACATTTGGGTGGGACAGACTTGCAGCCCGTGGGTCGCAGAACCCTTATAGAGTCCCTGGGGATCACCACAGGACATACAACTGTGGTACCTGGGGAAAATTGGACCAAACCAGCCCTCTCTGTGAAAAACGTGGAATTCCATGTTTGCACAGCATCGGGTCAAAGCGACACCCGCCGCTTCTGTAGGCAAAGAGAGACACAAGTGCGGGGCCCCCTTCTGGTAACACCTGCCATAGGCGTAGACAGAGAGGGACATAGAGACAGCCCAAGGAGAATGCAGACTCACGCTTGCAGTAAGAGGGGCAATAGCAGCACTGGTCGCTTGAAGAGGAAGTGAGAGGCACCAGGCAAGGGTCCTAATCACTGAAGGAGACCAAGAATTGGGCCTGCAAATGGACATTATACCGAGCAAGTGAAAATAACCATTCAGTAAAGGCTATTCACCTTTAAGGCTCACTTAGTAGCAACTATCTACCTCCAGGATAAGAAACTATAAAGGGAGAGAGATTAGACATAGGATACCTACAGAGTGAGACAGAGAGAACTACCAAAAGCAAGAAAGGTATAAACATAAGAAACCTGAAATCATGAAAAGGAAGAAGAGCAAAGAAACAATGAGACCCCACAATCCCACAACAACAGAACCTGCCAACTCAAAAGTGCAAAGATTGCCAAAAGGACACTTAAGAACGTCAATAGAGGAAATGATACAGGATGTCCGAAAATAATTCAGAGAGAGCCTGAAAGTAATGAAGGATCAAATAAGCAAAGAAACCCACAGCCTGAACAGGAATCAAAAAAAAGCTCTGAAGGAAGTGAAGGATGTAATAATTGAAATGAAGGCATCATTACAGACCATCAACAATAGACTAGACCACATGGAAAACAGAATCTCACTCTTAGAAGATGACACTACCTCAAACAGAAATTAAATCTCAGAATGTTAGGAATGAAAACCCATCTCTCAATAATCACGCTGAATATAAATGGCCACAACTCCCCAATCAAAAGACATAAGGTGGCAAAATGGATTAAAAAATCACAATCCATCTATATGCTGCCTGCAAGAAACACACCTTACAAGTAAAGATACACACAAATTAAAGGTGAAGGGATGGAGCAAGGTAATCCACGCTAATGGAACTCGAAAACAAACAGGAGTAGCAATTATGATATGAGACAATTAGACTTGAAACCTAAACTTATCAGAAGAGACAAAGAAGGTCATTTCTTACTGGTAAAAGGAACAATCCAGCAAGAGGATATAACAATAGCCAACATTTATGCCCCAAACATAGGTGCAACCACTTTCATAAAAGAAACTCTTCATGACATTAAATCACACATAGATCCCAATATAAAAATATTGGGAGACTTCAACATACCTCTCACACCACTAGATCGATTGGCAAGACAAAAGGTCAGTAAAGATGCCCCAGACCTAAGGAACACCATAAACCAAATGGACCTAGTAGACACATACAGAATATTCCACCCAACTACAGCTGAATTCACATTTTTTTTCAGCTGCTCATGGAATTTTCTCTAAAATAGACCATATCCTAGGCCACAAAGTGAAAACTAGCAAGTTCAAAAAATGTGACATAATCCCCTGCATCTTTTCAGAACATAATGGAATGAAACTAGAAATCAACTATAAGAAGACCCAGAGAAACTTCATAAAACGTGGAGACTGAATACCACACTCCTGAATGAGGAATGGGTAAAAGAAGAAATAAGGGGAGAAATTAAGAAATTCCTAGAAACAAATGAAAACAGAGACACAACATATCAAAATCTCTGGGACACCCTGAAGGCAGTATTAAGAGTAAAATTCATAGCACTGAGTGCCCACATAAGAACAGAAAATCACCAACTAAATAACCTAATGACACACTTCAAAGCCCTTGAAAAACAGGAACAGTCTAACCCCAAAGCCAGTAGAAGAAAGGAAATTATTAAAATCAGAGCAGAAATCAATGAAGTAAAGAATTAAAAAAAATACAAAAAATCAACAAAACCAAAAGCTGGTTCCTTGAAAAAATAAACAAGATAGATAAACCACTAGCCAACCTAACCACAATAAAGAGAGAATCAACCCAAATTACTAAAATAAGAGGTGAAAAATGTGATATTACCACCGACAGAATGGAAATCCAGAGTATTGTCAGAAACTACTTTGAAAAACTATACTCCAACAAAATGGAAAACCTAGAAGAAATTGACTAATTTCTAGACACGTACAACCTTCCTAAGTTGAATCAAGAAGATATAGAGAATTTAAATCAACCAATAGCAATTAACAAGATTGGAGCAGCAATAAAGACCCTATCATCAAAGAAAAGCCCAGCTCCAGATGGTTTCCCAAGTGAATTTTATAAAATCTTTACAGAAGAACTAATCCCAATACTCCTCAATCTAGTCCGTGAAATAGAAAGAAACGGGACTCTCCCAAACACATTCTATGAAACCAACATCACACTAATGCCAAAACCAAAAAAAGACAGCTCAAGAAAAGAGAGCTACAGACCTATATTGTTGATGAACTTAGATGCAAAACTTCTAAACAAAATACTAGCAACGCGCATTCAAAACCACATCACGAAAATCATACATCATGACCAAGTCGGGTTCATGCCAAGGATGGAATGCTGGTTCAATGTACGAAAAACAATCCACGTAATCCACCACATAAACAGAACTACAGATAAAAATCACATGATCATTTCAATAGATGCTGAAAAAGCATTTGACAAAATCCAATACCCATTCATGTTAAGAACACTGCAGAGAATCAGAATAGAAGGAACATACTTCAACATCATAAAGGCAATATACAATTGGCCCACAGCCAACATCATATTGAATGGGAAAAACTTCAAGAGTTCCCTTTAAAAACAGGAACAAGACAAGGATGTCTGCTGTCACCACTCCTTTCCAATATAGTACTTGAGACTCTAGCCACAGCAATAAGGCAAGAGAAGAAAATAAAAGGAGTACAAATAGGAAAAGAGGAACTGAAACTATCTCTATTTGCCAATGACATGATATTATACTTAGAAGATCCAACAAACTCAACTAAAAGGCTCATAGAACTGATCAACAAATTCAGCAAATTGTCTGGATACAAAATCAATCTTAAAAAATCAGAAGCTTTTCTGTATGCCAACCATAAATCCATGGAAAAAGAAATCCAGAAGACATTTCCACTCACGGTATCCCCCAAAACAATAAAATACTTGGGAATAAACCTAACCAAGGAGGTAAAAGACCTCTACAAGGAAAATTATAAAACATTGAAAAAAGAAATTGAAGATCTTAGAAGATGGAAAGATCTTCCATGCTCTTGGGTAGGCAGAATAAATATCATCAGAATGGCCATTCTTCCAAAAGTGCTCTACAGATTCAATGCAATACCCATTAAATTACCAAAGTCATTCTTCAGTGACATAGAAAATTCTGTCCTTAAATTCATTTGGAACAACAAAAAGCCCAGAATCGCTCAAGTATTTCTCAGCAACAAGAACTGTACAGGAGGCTTCACAATACCTGACTTTAAACTATACTACAAAGCCATAGTAATAAAAACAGCATGGTATTGGCACAAAAGCAGACACAGACCAATGGAGCAGAATAGAAGACTCCGAAACAAACCCACACACCTATAGCCAATTGATTTTTGACAAAGGGGCTAAAATCATCCACTGGAAAAAAGATAGCTTCTTCAACAAATGGTGCTGGCAAAACTGGCTAACCATATGCAGAAAAATAGAAATAAATACCCTTTCTCATTTGTACAAGAGTCAATTCAACATGGATCAAAGACCTAGAAATCAGACCAGAGACCTTGCAGCTACTTGAAGAGGGCATAGGTCCAACACTTCAATACACAGGCACAGGTAAAGACTTCCTCAACAAGACCTCAAAGACACAGGAAACTAAAATGAGGATCAATACGTGGGATTGCATTAAACTGAAGAGCTTTTGTGCAGCAAAGGAAACAATCAAGAACCTCAAGAGAGAGCCAACAGAATGGGAGAAGATTTTTACCAGCTCCTCCTCTGATATAGGACTAATATCTAGAATATACAGAGAACTTAAAAAAATCACCACTAAAAAAACAAATAATCCAATCAAAAAATGGGCAAGTGAACTAAATAGACACTTCACAGAAGAAGAAATACAAATGTCCCATAAATATATGAAAAAAAGTTCAATATCATTAGCAATCAGAGTGATGCAAATCAAAACTACCCTGAGATTTCACCTAACCCCAATTAGAATGGCAATCATTAAAAACACAAACAACAACAAATTCTGGCGAGGATGTGGAGAAGTAGGAAATCTAATACACTGTTGGTGGGATTGCAAATTAGTGCAACCACTTTGGAAAACAGTGTGGAGGATCCTCAGAAGAATGGGAATGAACCTACCATATGACCCAGCTATACAACTTCTAGGCATCTACCCAAAAGGACTGAAACCAAACTACCAGACTAATGCATGTGTATCTATGTTTATAGTTGCACAATTCACAATTGCCAAACTTTGGAACCAGCCAAGGTGTCCATCGACAGACGAATGGATCACAAAACTATGGGATATGTACATAATGGAATTTTACACAGCCAAAAAGAAGAACAAAATTACATCATTGCAGGGAAATGGAGGGCACTGGAGAACATTATGCTAAGTGATATTAGTCAGTCACAAAGAGTGAAAAGTCAGATGTTCTCCCTAATATGTGGAAGCTAGGGAGAATGGGAGTTAGAAGGGAACCCCAGACAGAGAAGGAGAAAACTTTAGTTGAGCAAAGAAGGCGACTTAACTGAGGGAGATGGGAGGGGGGAAGAGGGAAATACACTAATGCACATGATGTGTACACGCAAACTTATCAGAGTCAATCACTATGCTGAGCAAGGAAAGGAGGAAAGGGGGAGGGAATCGGGTGTGATTTGAGGGAGGGCTAAATGAGCAATGTGTGCATGCATGCTTCTGATACCCTGACACTTATCAAAATGTATAACTACAATGCACCAATAAATGTAATAAAAAATAAAACAAAAGAATTCTCTTCACCTTGTCATATGGCAACCTTGATGTGATCATAGTTGTAAACTCATATCCAGGTGCCAGTGAAGCAGTGGTGGACGCCATTGTGGTTTTTCTATTCATGTATCTTCCTTCTTCCCTGTGGTCCTTCTTGTGTATATCCATTCTCAAAATTTTACATTAAAAATCCCTTCTTTCATTATTTCCATGGTATTTCTGTACTTCCAACTTCCTTCAACATGGGCCATCACTTTTTCCATGCTTCTAAGTCTTATCCTAGCAGCAAGTTTGCAACACCTCCCTAACTCCTTGCAGAATGTTAAATACAGCTTCTTCTGGGTGCACTCCCTAATCAATGCATTCTTCCTGACTCAATTGTATATCCTAGTAGCCTTTATCAAACACCTTCAGAATTCAGTCCTCTCTTTACTTTGCTGGCTTCTGACAATTTGTGTCAGCTAAGTTTTGTAACCACAGTGTGATATAATCTCCTTTCTTACATATCAAGCATAGCAAAGCCTCAGGGAAGTCACATTCTAACTTAACCCCAGGTATTGTCATAATGGCTAAGGAGAGCAGAGAGGCCAAATCCTGAAAAGGTCATCTGATTTAACAGGGTGGGGGAGGTGTGTGTGTGTGTGTGTGTGTGTGTGTGTGTGTAATGAATTGACCTTATACTCTGAAGACTTTATACTCAGCAGATTGGGAGGTGGTTGAGAGGTCAAACTACATAGGAAAATTCACTCAGATATCACCATTCCCTTTAGGAGACTTTACCTAAATGCCGAAATCTCAAATTTTCCTATCCATGTCCCTGATCATGGCATAACAGGCCTGCCTTGGACTGGCATTTAATTATATTTGTTGTTAAGTCACTCAGACAATTAAGTCATGGGGGATCGTCTTTCATTTTCTCTGCCCTTCTGATTCAGGAGATGAGATCCTCTGGCTTTCACACCTGTTTTTCAATTTGCCCTAAGTTATTTGCCCTCGGTTGTTTTTATCATTATGTAATGAATTCAATAATCTCTAGAAATCATCTAATACTCAAACTCATTAATTAATCTATTAGTACTATCAAAACTGACATGTGTTAAAGTTTTAACAAGTAGCTTCCATCTTGCATGAAATATACTTTGTATCCCCCCTACATTACGGGGTCTTATCCAACATGACAGTGAATAATCCAAAGTTCCATCTTATGGCTCACTTTCTTAGACCAGTTCTGACATTTACTGTTTCAACTTGGGTGACTCTGAAGTGGATGCTGAGGCAGTATGGGGTGTAAAAGTTTATAAAAGATCAATGCCTGCCAAAGAAAGGAGGAGAAACAGCATTGGATAGACATGACAGTTATGATAGAGGCGCCCAAGAGCCTTGGCTAACCCACTGGGGAGCTTTGGAATCATTAGTGCCCATATGAATCATCCCACATCAGGCAAAGTGGCTAACTAAAGCAAAGTAGACTCCAAAGGATGTGACAGATGAGAACTATCTGTCAACTTCCTTGAATATCTGGGCAATAAATTCCCTTGAAAGGGGATCTGAGTGGTGCCATATTATGTTTACCCTAGGTGTGTGTGTGGGGGGGGATATTCTTGTTTTAAGTGAAGGCAGAGTTAAATACAGAGAGATGAGAGACTATCTAATCTCTGAAAGACTATAGTAAAGGAAATTCTAAAATCTGCCCATAAACTTTTATTTCAAAACTGTGTTAAAATAAAACTATGCTAGGTTGAAGAAAGCAGCTTTTTGACAACCTGTTCTGAAAACATTTAATTTTCCTTTCTGATGATGCAGAGAAATATAAGGCTGAATACACTGTGAGTGTAATTTACCAGACTCTTATTGTTAGGTCAACCATCCTGGCACTCTCTGTGTCCAGAGACAATCTTTTTTTTTAAAGAACATCAGTAAATTCCTTCCCTGAAGATAGGTAACAACCCTTCCGAATGGAACATAGATTTTGTGCAGAGAAAATGTTGTAGAATCAAAAATATACCTCAAATGGAAGACTTTTCAAATTTCCATGTGGTTTCTTATCTTTCTGATCTCAACTTTGGTCTCAAGTATTTTATATTGTTTTTATATGAAATAAAGCCTAGTTCTTTAAATTTTACTTTCAAAGAGTAAATATTAAGAAAAATGGGAAGGTACATTATCTCAAAAGTCATAACCCATCTTCTCCTTAGGGAGGGTATTTAAGAATTTCTACATTGGGTTTTATAAATATGATTTCATTGATTGGATGGCATTTTGTAATACAGAAATATGTATAACTTTTAATTCTTTGTGATTCAATAACAGACAATAACACCTTATTTTATTTAGTTTGGCCCAAATTTTATCATCACTGCTATGTGACAGGTATTATATTAGGGTCTGGGAATACAAAAATAAATGACATGTGGATAATACATTATTAGCTGCTCATGAGGATGTGATATTTGAAATTAAACTGGGCTTTTAGGATTCAAGAGAGTGTAAATGGAACTCTGAGGCGCTCTTGTTAGGAGATTTATATGGAAGCTGTAAGGAAACCTCATTATCTGGAATCCCTATAACTCATACTGATCTATGTACATGGTTCCCATGTACATGATCAAGTACAAATCCCTGTTATTTCTCTGTGGATCCAAAGGCTGCTTCCCTTAAAGTTCAAGCTGACATAATCAAATGAACTAACATTAGAGAACTGTGGGAACACATGTATCCAAACCTGCACTATCCAAAATTCCTTGATAGGAAAGAACAGTTGTGAGTAGGAGGTTGCCTTGAACAAGAATCTCTCTCAAAACCAAACATAAATGTTAAAAATATCACACAAATTCCATCATGCTTTTTTAGTTTTTATGTATTATGACTTTTCCACATTTATTTATAGGAGGTTTTGAGTCATTGATGTTATTAAGTTTTTTATTTGGATCTACCCAAAAACATGAAGAAGCAAGGAAATCATGTACTTTTGCTGGAATCAATAATTTTATAGTCTGACTGATTAGTGTCCTCAAATGCTATCACAGTTGATTGCAGAACCCTGAGAATGAAAGTGTAGGTGGCACAGGAAAGATTATTGTTCTCACTGTGAACTCGAGTTTTTTTTTCTTTCAGGTTGCAGAAGGAAGAACCTAAAGAAAAATGTAGGTCAAGTGCTTTTATCCCCTGCAAATTTTACAAGAGCAATCACAAAATCATAGTGACTAGCCCTGATTTTCAGCGATGGAAAGAGATGGGCAATAGTTAAAAAAAAAAGCAATGGACAAGCATTTTTAAGCAGTCTTTTAAAATACAAAGCAGCACATATCATATTTTTTTAAATTAGAAATATATTGGATTATTTTAGCCCAATTTGACTTTGGCTTATTAGACTCAGCTTTTTATGTGACTACTTTTAGTCATTACCACATTAATGTGATGAAGTGAGAAAAGGAGAAATTGAAACATATGTTCATAAAGCACCATGTTTAATGTGCTCTAATTCCCTAATTAATGCACAACTCTTCACGAAACAATTATTTCCTAAACATGTGGATGTTTCACAGGCTAGAGCAGCTTTGTTCATTAGTATAATTATTGTAAAATCAGATCTACTCAATTTTTTGTTTGTAAATATTATGTTAATTTCAAAAATAATTCATAATCATTTGGAGTGTTATATGCTATCTAAATGAACTCTTCTTGCATTTAAAGAATAACATCATTTTAATTGAGACAGTATCAATTTAATTAATATTATAATTAAATATGTAATGAAACTTCCTATTGTATTAGAATTGACTATGATGAATCTGCAATGTAAATACATTATAAAATGTTAGGTGAGTGACTGTGGCCAGAAAATAATGTAAAAATCAATGAGGCAGTTGTGGAAAAATCACTCTGTCTTATTTCTTAGGGTGTCAATTAGCTCTTTAGAAACTGAAGGTGTTTGATTTGTCCAGTGTTTTCTAACTATATGGCTTGTGCATGATAGCAGACCATTAACAGTTATGAATTTTATGAAGAGAAATTTGCTTCTTAAGCAGTGGGATAACATTTTGAAATATTAGAAGCTTTTTCCTTTTAGTATGTTTCTGCTACAATGACTAGTTCTTAAGGTAAGAACTTATCTCAACAATGAGAAGAACACATACAGTCCAAGTAGGAGAAAGAATGAATCATGAGTCTGTTTCTATCAGAAAATAATAGGAAATGGAATGCTTCTTTTTTTGTGCTGGGGACAGAAATTGTTGGGAGGAATGAGGGGAAAAATAAACTGAGGGAGAGCCAGTGTCAATTGAGTAGATACAGTGTTTAAGCTAATGGATCTTCTGCTCTTCCTTGGAATTAAATTTTGGGGAAAGAGGGCTAGAAACAATCTGAAAATTTTGAGAAAACACCTTGCTTCTCAGATATAGCCTGGTAATATTCTAATAAGACTCAGCGCTCACCTCTTCCTATTCCTACAGCTTGATAGTTTTGAAGAAAAAAATAGATAACAAAAAGAAGATACAGAAAATCCAGAGTTAATTGACATCAAGATAAATTGCCTCAGATCAATGTGTTTAGGCCAGTGCCTCAGACTCTTGAATAGTTGGAATTATAAGTGTGCACCAACAAATGTGGCTAATACACATATTCTTAACAATTATGCTTTGGTTTTCATGGAAATATCAGGAGACATTAAAAAAATCTATCCATCATCTCAAATTATTTCTTTGTTACCCATTTTTTACTATTGTACACTTATAAACACACACACACACAAACTAAACTGAGTTAAATATATTTTTTTTACTGTGATTGATATAAGTTATGAATATCAGGCAATTCATCTTTACTACATTTTTACTTCTATATTTGTTCTTAAATTGCCTAAAACACATAAGTTCAAATAAGTAGAAATAATGAAAACAAATAGCCGGTGACTTTATAAATAATGGACTATGATCTATTTCTGCTCTTATCCAGAGAATTAGGAGGAATTCTTCTATTGCTATAGTCAAAGGTGTGAACATTGTATATGTATTCTATAAATACACACAATTCAACATATACACATCCACTGAGAGATCTGTTTCTACTCAGAGTTCAGCTCCAACCCTGAAAGTGCCATGATTACAATAATGATACCTGTGACTGGAACCATTTTATTCCTCACCAGAACAAACCAAAATGTGGACAGTTTGGGACTTTCTTGTTTGCTTTTTATTTATATTTGGAAGCAGGATTTTTTGTTTGTTTGTTTGTTTTTTGCTACTGGGAATTGGAACCAGGGCATTCTACCTTCGGGTTATACCCCTTGCCCTTTGTATTTTTACTTTGAAACAGGGTCTAGCTAAGTTGCTGATGATCTTGCTAGGTTGATGAGGCTGGCCTCGAACCTGTGATCCTCCTGTTTCAGCCTCCCAAGTACTGGGATTATAGGTGTACACTACCACACCTGGCTGGAAGCAGTTTTAGCACCAGCTCTTGTTAAACCACATGTACCAAAAATACTATACCAAAAACAATTTATATAAATCTCCCCATTCCCAGAAAAGCACCTCAAAAAGAAAACAGATAATTCTCTAAATGTGAACTAACTCTACTTCCCTAATATTAAACACAAAAGCTATCCTGGAAAGATATAAAATCTAATTGAAGGAACATAAACCTCTCACAAACTATGTACAAACAAACAAACAAAAACTAGTTGTGAGCCGGGCGTGGTGGCGCACGCTTGTAATCCCAGTACTTTGGGAGGCAGAGACTGGAGGATCCGGGTTCGCGGCCAGCCTCAGCTCTCGCTCTCTCTCTCCCTGTCTCTCTCTCTCTCTCTACTTGGTGAGGCCCTCCGCAACTTCGTGAGACCCAGTTTCAAAATAAAGCATAAAAATAGGGCCGGGGGCATAGCGCAGAGGTAGAACGCCCCTGCGTTCAATCCCCGGTACCGCAAAAAAAAAAAAAAAAACTATTTGTATGACAAATGGCCTTTGTGTATATTTGAGAATGAAAAAGACATAAATTGGAAGACTGATTAATTTTCCCTTCTTTTCCTGCTTAAACTTGGTTTTCTTGGACATCCAAAGTTCATAATGTCAAATTATCTCTCTCAAACACCAAATTCTTGTCGTTTTTGTATGACTACTTAATGAGTGAAGTATAGCATCAAAAATTGTCTTTGCAAGAGGGCAGGCTTTTAGGGGGCTAGGGAGGGTTAGAATCTTATAACCGAAGCTGGGCGTGGTGGCGCACGCTTGTAATTCCAGTACTTGGGAGGCTGAGACAGGAAGATCGCAGGTTCGTGGCCAGCCTCAGCTACTTAGTGAGGCCCTCCACAACTTAATGAAACCCTGTTTCAAAATAAAGAATAAAAAATAGGGCTTGTGGTTAGCTCAGAGGTAGAATGCCACTGGGTTCAATCCCCAGTACCACAAAAATAAAAATAAAAATAAAATAAAAAATAATCCCATAAACGGACAGAGAAGTTAAGCGCAGGCGCAATCTGAATAGAGCGAGTTGGGCTGCATTTCCTTTCTGCTGATCTCCAAAGCTTCTCATTGTGCTCGTTGTGACCAAGCCACAATCACTTTCTTGTCCTCACCCTATCAACCTCAGCCAAGTCTTCCTTTTGAACTACAGCTTCCCATGCCATGTTTCTAAGAAACTGAGAGAAGATTCCTCTCCTCATGGGATGATTCAGCTCCTTGTTCCTGTACCGACTTCATGCGGGCTGCCACATCATCATGTCAGTGTGGCCTTCTATACCGGCTCATTTTAATCCACAGCTGTGTGTCTGTGTCTGCAGTGGGTGGCGGCAGATGAACATGGGCTCAAGTCTCTGCCTTAGATATTTTTATCAGATTAATGATGTTCCTATTTCTTCCAGAATTACTAGGAGATTTTTATTCATTCATTAATTTAGGTTGGATTTTATCAAATGCTTTCACTCCACTTATTTCCAATGACCATACTATTTTTCTCTTTTAATCATTTATTGTGGTGAATTGTATTTATGGATTTTCTAATCATAGATTCACAATAAGCAGTGTTATACATTGTATATAATTTATTTTAATTGTCATATGCATCCATAAAAAGTATATATTTAATCATCATAACTTTATTGGAAAGTATATGATGATACCTATGATAAATCAGGACTTTTTTCACCAATTCATTATTAAGATTCTCCATATGATTGCATGTAGCCATAATTCATTCATTTTTATTATTATTTCATATTTTATTCTATAAATAATTTATTGTAAATTTGCTCATAACAGTTATCAGGATTTAATTATGAACTCTGATAGTAAAGCTGTATATAATTGGTACAAAAATAGGAAGCTGGTCAATGGAATAGGACAAAGAATCAAAAACTTGTGCATTCATAGAAATTTAGGTACATCTGTGTCATTGGTAAGAAAAGGTAGAGACATTCAATAAATGAAATTGTAAGCCTAGGTATCCACAAAAATCATCTACAGCTAGATTTAGGACTTCAATATTAAAAAGTAAGTGTGAACATCTTAGAACATATTGGTGAACATATTTTAGGCACAAAAATCATTGACAATATTTGACAATATTAAAATTAATAAATTTGGTTCATCAAAAATAAACCTAAGTGAAAACATAAATTACAAGTAGGAAAAAATTATCAGAAATAAACACAGCTGACAAGGAAATTTTATCAAGACTAGCTAATGAACTGCAAATTAATAGGTAAGCACCAACAATTCAAAGAAAAATAAAATGGGACAAGAATATCAAAAAGCATTTGACAATAGGAGAAATACATATGGCTAGTAAATAGATTTTTGACCTCATCCATGGTCAAGGCAACATAAATAAAGAACACAATGAGATACCATCTTAATCTCATTATATTGACAAAAATTTAAAAGGTTTGTAGGCAATGTGGGAAGTCATATAGGCTTTATATCTCCTACGAACTTCTTGGTAGGAGTGTGAAATAATAAAACCCTTCTGAAATTACCTTATAAGTTTAGATAGTGAGACATTGTGAAGTGTTTAGACACTATGAGCCAGCAAGTCAAATCCCACATATAAAGATAAGAGAAACTCACAGATAGCTGTTCCAGAAGACATCTACAAGACTGTTTATAGCTATACTGCTCATAATGGCAAAACCCTAGAAACACTCAAGAGCTCATTAATAGAACAGAGGAATGCATTGTAAACTTGTGTGATGGAATATGAAATAAAACTTACATCAAAGAAATTACAGAAACAACGTATATGAATAGCATATTATTTAGTGAAAAATAAAGTTTAGTAAAGTATAAAACTGAAATCATACACTATTGAAATGTATGAGTTAAAAAATCTAAAATAAAAAAAGGAAAGCGAGCGAATAATAAATATAAAAAAATAGATGATGTTTCTTTGGGTGCAATGGATGGAGAAAACAGATGAATAGAAGAGGTGAAGATGGTAGTAGTGCCAGAAATGAATAACCATGAAAGAATTGGCCTTTCTGGGTGTGATGACACACACTTGTAATCCCAGTACTTGGGAGGCTGAGACAGGAGGATCGCAGGTTCATGGCCAGCCTCAGCTACTTGTGAGGCCCTATTTCAAAATAAGGAATAAAATAGGGCTCGCAGTATAGCTCGGAGGTAGAATGCACCTGGGTTCCATCCCCAGTACCAAAAAAAAAAATTGGCCTTTATTTCAGATAGAGTGTTCTATAAAAGTGAACAATCGTGAACAATCACCTATATTTAATAATAATAATAATACATACATACATACATACATATATAAAGGCTATAAGTTGAACAACTGTATTACTAGCAATCCAAGTTGGGGCACTTGAGTCCTTTAAAATTTCAAAAAATAATATGTCTGCTCATACTAATTCTCTATGCCTTTTAGAAAACCTAAATGAAGCTTTGTTAGCATATCGTCGCCCCAATATGTGCTTATAGTATCTTCAATGAGGACATGCATTATTGTTGCCCTGATACTTGAAAATTTATTAGAGATAAAAAGCTTAAATGACTCTGCAGCTGTTATGTAACCATTAACATACCAAGAAAATAGCAGATAGAGTGTTATCTTGACTATCCAAAGGTATGAGGGGGATGTTTGTAGATAAGGTTAATGTCTGACTCTAACTCCTGGGTGTTCTAAGGTAGAATCAAGGATGGAGGAAAAGACAAGTGCATGGAAGGGGTAAATCTTTTCTCTATTGGAATCTAGGGTAGAAGCAAGAGCTTGACATATGAAAAGTCCAAAGCAGAGGAAAGTAATAATTTCAAATGATGTTACTATCCTTCTGGTTTAGTCAGCATTCTTATTGCTGTGACCCAAAAAAAACCTGACATTCACCATTTAGAGAAAGAAAGACTTACTTACTCACAGTTCTGGAGATTTCAGAGGTTTCAGTCTATGTTTGGCCCGGTAAAGTCTGCAGAGGTCAAGGCATGGCAGCAGGAAGCAGAGAGAGAGCATGAGTGGGGGGACTCTGCTCATATCACGGAGGCCAGAAGCAGAGAGAGAGAGGAGGTGGGGGAGAGAGAAAGAGAGAGCCAGCACAATTGAGGGGAGGAGGGACCATATATACAGTCCCCAAGGCAACACCCCCAGGGACCTCTTCTTAGCATCAAGCTCTGCCTCCAACATGGATGCCTTGTCTTCAACATGAGGTCTGGGGACATTCTAAATCCAAACTATAATACTTTCAATGGTTAGATTCTATTTATGCAAATATATGGATATATATAATCCTTGCTCCCAGCTCAACCTTCACCTTTTTAAATACAGTAGTCTTCCTGTATACATGGTTTCCATTTCTGTGATTTTTGCTTATCCATGGTGAAACATGGTTTGAAAATATTAAATGAAATAAATGAAAATATTCCAGAAATAAATGATTTATAAGTTTTAAATTACACTCCATTTGGAGTAAAGGGATGAAATCTTGCATCATCATGCTGTGTTCCACTGAGGATGTGAGCCATTCTTTTGTCCAGAGTATCCATACCGTATATGCTTCCCATTCATTAGTTACTTAGTAGCCATTTTGATTATTATATTGACTATCGCAGTATCATAGTGCTGTGTTCAATCAACTCTTATGTAGTAGCCTAAAGCTACATCACAATGCTTACATCATTCACCAAACTTCAACTCATCATACAGGCATTGTATCATGCCATGTCATCACAAGAATGGGGAGTGTATTACAATAAGATATTTTGAGAGAGATAATATTCACATAACATTTATTGAAGTGCATCATTATAATTGCTCTATTTTATTATTAGCTATGATTAACCTCTTTTTATGCATGAGTTCTAATTTAAACTTTATCATAGGTATGTATGTAAAGGACGAATAAGGTAAGCATAGGATTTGATACTGTTAGTGGTTTCAGGCATCCTCTAGGTGTCTTAGAATATATATTCCACAGATAAGGGGGGACTACTGTAAGTAAAATTTTAAGTGTACACAGACTAGACAACATGGTTGTGAATTTAAAATTGCTAGCCAGGCATGGTTGCACACACCTATAATCCCAGTACGTGGGAGGCTGAGACAGGAGCATTTCAGGTTAGAAGCCAGCCTCAGCAACTTAGCAAGGTTCTCAGCAACTTAGTGAGACCCTGTTTTCAAATAAAAAATAGATTAGGGCTGGGGGTGTAGGTTGGAGGTAGAATGCCCCTGGGTTTCATCCCTAGCAACACACACACACACACACACACACACAAATTACTTCTTTGAAAAGGACAAAACTTTTTATTATATAGATACCCTTTACTCAGAATTTCACATAGTAATCATTACAGACTCTCTGACACTACCAATTAATTAAAAATTTACATTATTGTTCCAACTCATAAATTGGCCCCCAGTTATCATCAGAGTGTTTTTCTATACTAATATCCCTGGCCATACTTCTTGCTTGAGAGGCAGTAAAGTGTAACTTAGCTATTATTGTCTGCACTTATTTGTAGTTAAGCAAGTAGCTTAAGTTTTCTGTTCCCTGGTTTCCTTACCTGCAATATGAAGATAATAACAATATCCATTTGATAGGTTTTTACATATTTATAGGACTAAAGTAATGTATATAGAGCACTTAGCACAGAGTAAGAGTTCAATATTTGACAGTTAATAAAAACATATTTAGAAATAATTTTGCCCCAGGAAAATGTGTATATAATGACATTTTGTGCTACAAATTTGTTTTGAACTCTGAGACTGACTTTTTACCTGAGAGAGGCCCAACTCAGGATCCTTTCTCACTTTAGAAAGTAACCTGTAGAAATAGATTCTCACTGGACTCATATATGTTTGGAAGTCTGTATATCAAACAAAAATGATTAACTGAAGAACATGTTTGTTTTTATTTCTTGAATGGATATCAACAACTCTGAGTGTAACTCTGTGGTCCCCTTCACTAATACTCTGTAGACTCCTGCAAAGTAGAAGGAAATGTGATAGGTTGGTGTTGGTGACTCATTTCCATCACTTTAACATCCATTTGAAAGGCATATGTTATTATCTCCCTCTATTTTTCCCTTTGCAATTTGGGAATGGCATCTATATATTTCTCTTCTCTTCAATTGAAAAATAAAACAAAAAGCTAAACAATACAAACATTTCTTATCTAAACAAAACACCTTGGTACAGGTTCTTGTGTAGCATGATATAACCAAAGTATTTTCTTCCATAACATATATCTCTAATTCTTTTAAAAACATATCTAGAAATATAAAGAACTCAAAAAACTTAACACCAAAAATAACCCAATAAAAAATAGACAATTGAGCTGAGCATGGTGGCTTACACCTATAATCCCAGTATTTGGGAGGCTGAGACAGGAGAATTGCAGGTACTTGGCCAGCCTCAGCATTATAGCAGGGCTCTCCACAACTTACTGAGTCTCTGCTTCAAAATAAAAAATAATAATAGGGCTGGAGGTGTAGCTTATAGGTATAATGCCTCTGGGTCCAATCCCAGTATCTCAAAAGTTAAATAAATAAATAAATAAATAAATAAATAAATAAATAAGCAATTGAATGGAAACTTCTTAAAAGAAGAAATACAAATGGCCAGAAAGTATATGAAAAAATGTTCATCATTATTATCAGTCAGGGGAATGCAAATCGAAACTTACACTGAAATTCTATCTAGCTCTGGATAGAATGAAAATCATCAAAGATACAAACAATAAATAACAAATGCTGCAGGATGTGGGGGAAAAGGAATGTTTATACACTATTGGTGGGATTATAAACTAGTACAACCACTATGGCGGTTCCTCAAAACACTAGGAATGGAACCACCATATGACCCATCTATACCACTCCTCAGTAACTTTCCAAGAGAATTAAAGTCACAATACTATAGTGATACATGCACACTCATGTTGATAGCAGCACAACTCACAATAGCCACATTATGGAGACAACGCAGATGTCCATCAACAGATGAATGGATAAAGAAAATGGGGTATATACACACAATGGAGTTTTTCTCAGTCATAAAGAAGAACAAAATTATGCCATTTTCAGGAAAGTGGATGGAACTAGAGAACATTATGCTAAGAGAAATCAGTCAGTCTCAGAAAGTCAAGTGTCATATGGTTTCTCTTGCATGTGAAAGCCAGAGAGAAAATAGGATAGAAAAGGAAATTCATGATAAGGAGTGAAATTAGTAAAATAGAGAAAGGGGATTAGAAGAGGGAAAAGGGGAGGGGAAAAAGGAGGCTTGAGGAAGAAAACAGACCAAATAATATTATATTCATACATGAAGATACAGTGGGATGGGTTAGAAGGGAATCACTCCAAGAGATGTTGTATACATATGTGAATGTATCACTTTATTTTATTTTTTTTTTTGCGGTACCGGGGATTAAACGCAGGGGCGTTCTATCTCCGCGCTACACCCCCGGCCCTATTTTTTTATACTTTATTTTGAAACTGGGTCTCATGAAGTTGCAGAGGGCCTCACTAAGTAGAGAGAGAGAGAGAGAGAGACAGGGAGAGAGAGAGAGCGAGAGAGCTGAGGCTGGCCGCGAACCCGGATCCTCCGATCTCCGCCTCCCAAAGTACTGGGATTACAAGCGTGTGCCACCACGCCCGGCTCATGAATGTATCACTTTAAACCTCACTATGATTGCACCAACAAAATTCTTAAATAAAATAAAGCTAAAGAAGAAAAAGCACATAATCATATCAATACAAATAGAAAAAGCAAAAAAAAATTGTAATTTTAAAGAGAAATTGACCAGGGGTTCAAAACATTTTAAAATATGGAAATGTTGGTAATTTCCAGGAAATATGAGTTTATTGATATCACTAAATTGAATAAGTTTATGATCCACATCTGAAGTATTCTACCACATCTAACTAGTCCACTTAAGAGAGAAATACTGAGTCACAGGACTAATAAATATTTATATCCCTAATCAGCATTCTCTTTTGCCTGAGAACCAATTTATGTAAAATAAAATATTTAAAGTGATATTTAACAACAAATATAGTTTTAAAAATATATCTTTAAAAAATTCACCAACTGCTGTGTGCATGTCTGTCACTATCACTATTTACTACATTATGATGTGAGACTATAATATACCAATAAAAGTATATAAAATGATAAATGGTCATTTTAAAGCATTTAAATGCTACAATAAAGCACCAGCAATACCTAGAGAGAAGGTCATCTAACAGGTAATAAAAACATATTTATTCTAGTTTATTAAGTTTCAAATGGAAAGGGTATATTTATACAAATCAAACAACATACTTGATTTTACGAAATGATTCCATTGGGGGAAATAATCATGCTTTTGTCATATTAGAAAAATAGTAAAAGGAAGTGAGCATTTTAAACTCTTATCCTGAAATTAAATTGACGCTGATATTCTTAATCTATATGAGTTCTTTTTGACTCATGGATCATGAATTGGTCACAGCAGATACTTATAGATTATACCAATAACATTCTTTGCTCTTATTCCCAATTTTACTTGTATGTTTAATTAGATCAACTCCACTTCTAGCTAGGTCTAGGAGCCTCATAATTTACCCCTTCTTATTTATTTCAATCTAGCCTATTGGCAATTCAGTAACAGTCTTTTCTGTGGGAACAGGTCCTTTGGGATCCTCCATAGGCACAGATACTCCACCATCCACCTTAACCCTGAAATTGTGTTTTTACATTGCACTTTAACATCATATCTTCTATAACTATCTTCTAGACCATGTCTTATAACTTTGGAACTGTGGATATTTTAGATCAGATTGTGTGTGTGTGTGTTTGTGTGTGTGTGTGTGTGTTTGTGTGTGTGTGTGTGTATGTGCTTTCATGTGCGCGCACATTAGAGGGGTTCTATGTATTGTTTTGTAACATTCCTGGTCTCTAACCACCAAAGGACAGTAGCAGCCCCCTCTAGTAGTGAAATCTGAATGTCAAATGTCTCCTCAGAGGCAAAGCGGCTCCAAGTTAAGAGCCACTGTTCTTAACTTCGTTAACAATCCCAAGTTCTTATCTTTTCAAGCAATGTATCTACTCTTGTTTATCTTTAAAATTCATGAAATTCCATTTTAAAACATAAGATCTGAGTATTTATTTATCATTTGGTGTTTTGAGGGATGTACCTGGTTGAATAAATTGAGTATGTATGTAAAAATATAGTTTCTTTCTTAGTAGCCACATTATTAAAATTGATTTGAAGAACATTTACCATGGTCCCTTTTGAAGGACTCTGAAGTACAAGATAAATTGGAAACACAGCACTCAGTCAATCAGAGATTCCTCCTCAGATTTCTGAGAGAAAAATAGTATCTCATCCCCACCCTAAGGAAACAACTTTTTAGGCCTTGTCCTTAGAATGTGGGCCACGAACCATAACTTACTATTACTGAAATATCAAGCCCTACCCTTTTGTCTATTGAAGTTTCTGTTTAAAGGAGAACGTGCAAGGCCTTTAAATATTTAAGAGGTCTTTAAAAGGAGGAAATGGAAAGACACAAATCACAACTATAAAACCCTCGGGCTGATTAGGTCAGAGCTGAGGAAGCATTTTATTTCTTCTCCGAAGTCCTAATCTTTTTCTCCTAATTCTGTTTTCTTAGGCTCACATGCCTGGGACTTCAGATCATCTGAGTCCTGATGTTTTAAATTATCTTTTCTTTTCTAGTATATCATCTTTGACAGCCTCTCTCTGTCACCCCATTTCACTTTCAGAAATGTGATGCAGCCTCCATGTTCTATTAGAAAAGGAGACAAGTGTATGGGCTAAAGTAAACAACCAAATATATGTGCTATGCATTTTTAACTTTGCTGAATATAGTGCTTAACAGAAAATCTCATTCTCTATCAGAGGTTGTATTATACACTTAAAACAAACAAAAATTATGAACAAATATCAAATTTTATTATCCTAACTTACTGAATTCATGACAGTAATTTTCAGAAATCTCTGAACTTTAGTTGCCTTGTGGTCAATATGATAATTGAAAAAAAAATTACCTTGTAAGACTAAATAATATACTACTGGTTTTGCATATAATAATTATAAAAGCATCTATATATCAGAGGTATTCAAGAAGTCTACCATTTCCAGTGTCTTCTATGATGAAACTAATTTATATTTTCATAAACGGGTGCTATAGTTTTTTTTTCCCTAAGAATTATTTAATTCTAATTTCAGGGAAAGGATCTTGAAGCTAATACGCGTACCTTGATTACAAAAGCAAAAAACGAGTGCTAAAACTGTCAAATCACAGCAAATGATGCAACCTTCTTAATACCGGGTTGTTTTCTGGTTAAGTTAACACACATTTCAAAACTTACAATCGCTGCTTTTTGGCATTGACACTGAACTTAAAGTGATGATATTTCAAGGAAAACTGAAATGCAAAGGATGTTATGTTGCGTTTACTTTAAGGTTCATTCACTGTGACTTTTACATGACTTGTTAGATATTAGCCTCCCTGTTTTGAAAAGGCCAGGTACATCAGGTTAGTGCAGAGGGTGAGCACCATTAGTTTGCACTTTATCACTGTCATCCAGCTGCTGGATGGCTGCACTTCACACTCCACAGGTTAGCAGAAGGTGTCAGAGCTACTTCAACCCTCGCAGGAGTCAAAACCTAACCGGAGACTCAGGGTTTCTGATTTTAAGTAAAAAAGACCTTTCTGGCCCACGTTCTTCAGATAGCCCACATTCATTTTTAATGAGAAGATAGTAATTATTGTCTGTAAGTGTATTTTGTTAGCCTATGCATGAACTCAATGGTAGTAATGGTTAGTAATGGTTCAGAATTTATAATGTAAAAGTGTATGGAAATATTAGATCAGCTTGAACTTTGCTTTGAATGTTTGCTTTCAACTGGATTTTAACCACGACTAAATACTGTAATGAGATCCATGTGGTGTGGGCTTCCATTTTTAACTCATAGACACGTATGATTTCAGACACATAAATAACATCGTGTTTACTCTCCACTGTACCAATCTCACTTCCTCTCATCTAAGTACCTCCCAACAGGCTGCAATACCCAAACACTGACAGTTTATCTGGGCACTGAACAAGGATTTTATTTCAGTTCATTACATCTTATCACACTTCTCATTTTTTATTCCACTATGGCAGGCTCATCTTCCCCTCACTGCCAGAGGCTACCATTCTGTAATAAGTCTCAGCTTCAAACCCACTCAGAAAGGATCATAAAAAAGGGAAGTAGACCATAGTCCTTTTTCCATTCATACTCATACCCATAAAGTTTCTGCAACCTTAGGGGATCCAGTGTGGTTTTTAGAAAAGAACACGAATTGTATGTCAGGAGATTTGGGTTCCAATTCTGACCCTGGAATTCACTAGCTGAAAACATTAATATGTCTGGCATCAATATTTCTTTACCTACAAATTAAAGCTTGGACTAGATAATTTCTAGGTTCATTTATAGCTTGAAAAATATATTCTTCAGACAGTAAGAGGACATTTACTTTTGAGTAAATACTTGTGTGTATGCTCTTGATTGAGGCATAGCAACAAACTTTTAAAGCTCTTTGTTTTGGCAGTAATATCCCTTTACAAGTAGATGCTTTTTTTTGTGATGGTTTATTTAGTGTGTCAACTTCACTAAGCCATGGGTTATGCACAAATATCTGCCTAACCATGATTTTGGATATATCTGTAAGAAGGTTTCTAGTTGAGATTAACATTTGAATAGGCCAACTGAATAAATTACTTTTCCTAGTGTGGGTGGGCACCATCTGATCCTTTGAGAGTCTGTATAGAATAAAAAGGCGGAGGAAGGCAAAATTCACTCTCTCCCTGACTTCTTGAACTGGGACATGGTCTTCTCCTGCCCACACCTGGGATATACTTCATTAGCACTTTTGGTTCTTGGACCTTCAGATTTAGATTAGAACTGCACCATTATCTTTCCTGGGTCTCCAGCTTGCAGACAGATCATGGGGATCTTTAAACTACACAAGTGTGAGGCAATTCCTCATAATAAATACCCATACCTATATCAAGAAAGTGATATATAGATAAGATATGTATATATGTATACATATATGTGGGGAAAGAGATATATCCAATAAAATATATGCCATCGGTTCCATTTCTCTGGAGCACCCTGTGTAATACACTTTTATTTTCAAAATCTGGACTTTTCAAAATTATTGGAAAAGTAATTATTTATTATACTAGTCTTTCTTTCTTTCATCTTTCTTTCCTGGGGATTGAACCCAGGGGCATACTACCTCCAAGATACATCACCAGGGGTTTTTAAAATTTATTTATTTTTTTGAAACAGGGTCTTGCTAGGTTGCTGAGAGTCTTGGTATGTTACTGAAGCTATCCTTGAATCTGTGATCCTCCTGTTTCAGCCTCTCAAATACTGGGATTACAGGTGTGTGCCTCCACACCTGGTGGATTATGTACTTTTCCATGTCCTTGTCTGTCAAAACACTTTTGCACATATTACCTTATTTTTTCATTCTTCCTCTTTTTCAGTTTTTAAAAACTGAGAGTCATTTTTATATAAATTGGCAGATATTATAATTTCCACTTTAAAGATGATGAGTTCAAGATCAATTAAATGGATTAGCAAATCTTTTGGGCTATTTATTTATTTTTGTACTGGGGATTGAACCCAGAGGCATTCTACCTTTGAGCTACATCCCCATTCTTTTATTTTTTATTTTGAAAAGGGGCTCACTAATTTATGGTGTACCAGCCTTGAACCTGTGATCCTCCCCTGTCTCAGCCTCCCAAGTACTGGGATTACAGGCATGCACCACAGCGCATGGCTATTTTGTGGGGTTTTTTTATACCTTTATTGGTGCATTATAGTCTCACATCGTAATGTAGTTCATAGTGATAGTGTATTTTGTGGCTTTTTAAAAATCAACATCTGACTGTAAAATAAACAGAAATGTGCATAGACATGCTGACTTTACAATTTAAAAGTGATTATAATGAGAATACCTTTGTAACCAACACGCAGAGGAAGCACTAAAATATTACTGGTATCTCAGAAGTCTCTCTCTGTCCCTTCTGTGCCAGTTATTAATTGATTCCCTCTCACCTTCAAAACTACCCTTTTTTAACTGCTCTGCCATAATGAAGTTCAAGCATTGTTTCATTTTTTTCCTTTGCTATAAGCATTATATTAAGCATTGATAATAAAGGTTGCTGGAAGGACTTTGCTGGAGGGAGAAGTCTCTCCTCCTGAGCTGCCTTTGCGTTGTTGGTCTGACTGTGTGTTTTGTGCACCTGTGTCACATTCATGATGAATGGATTCTCAATGTGGTGATAACCTGGCCCCCTCTTTGCATCTTTTAGCCTATCTTGCCTCTCTTGTGCCCTGGAGGGGTGTTTCTTGCTTACCCAGTGATTGTGGGACAACTTTAGCTTGGACAACTTAGTAAACTTTACCATCTTGTGGGCTGAAATATCCCTTCTCCCAGAAATCATGAGCCCCAGTATTGGAAAGAGGGCACCACTTCCCAAGTCTGTCCTTCCTTGAGTACTGTCCTCAACTGTTGTAGTTTGGGTCTGGAATGTCTCTCCATGTTTCAAGTGTTGAGGGCTCAAGCCCCAGTTGTTAGAGTTAGATATAAAATGTCCCCTAAATAGCTCATTTATTAATATTCAGTGTTGATATAATCAAGTCTTGAGTGTTGTAATCCCATAAGTGGATAAATCCATTGTAATGGATTTACCTGGTGGTACCCTGTAGGCCAGTAGGGTGTGGCTAGAGGAGGTGGTCCCAGGGGTGCAGCCTTGGAGATTATATATAGGTTCCTCCTTCCTTGGCGCTCTCTCTTGCTTCAGGCCTCTGTGATGTGAGCACAGGCCATATGCTCTCCCTTGCTCGGTTTCCTGTCGCCATGCCCTGAGATCTGCGGTCCCTGTTCTCAGTGGGCTGAAACCAAAACCATAAGAAAATAAATCTTCTTTCCTGTAAGTTATGTGGTCAAGCTTTAGATTATAGCTGTAAGAATGCTGACGGATACACAAGTGCAGCAAGTCTCAGATGTGGGGGTTTGGGGCAGTGACTGGATCATGAGGGCTCTGACCTCACCACCGGACTCATCCATGGATAGCTGAATGGGTGTTGGGAAGTGGAGGAAACTGTAGGCAGGCGGGACATGGTTGGAGCAAGTAGGTCACTCCGGATGATGTGCCCTTGGGGGCCCTATATTATCCAGGGCCCCTCCTACTCCCCTCTCTGCTTCCCAGATGCCACAAGGTGAGAAGCACCTTGGTGCTGCACCCTTCTACCATAACTTTCTACCTCACCTCAGGCCAAAGCAGTGGAGCCAGCCAACCACGAACTCAGTCCTCTGAAACATTGGCTACATATTGAAATTGCCTTGCTCAGCTGCATTGAAAAATACTGCTGTCTGTGTACCAAAACCCAGAGATTGTGACATAAGGGGTCTGGGCTAAGGCCTGTGAATTGGGATTGAAAAGCATAGCCATAGAACCTTATATAAGCTCAATGTCTATCAGCTTTCACTTTTTTGTTGTTCAAAACGATGTACCAGAAAAACTAATGTTCTGTATCTATAGTTTATTCATATATTCTCGATGTATTTTTCCATTCTAATGCTGTTAAGCATTTGGGTGATTTCCAGTATTTAACAATTGTGTACGATTCCATTTTAAACAATCTTGTATTTGTCCCAAGTATGTATTTCTATGAACTATGCATGGGGGTAAAATTTCCAAGCCAAATGTTATCAACATTTCTAGATTATGATGCATGGTTTAGAAAAAAAGTTGTATTAATTTATAATCCCTCCAACAATATATGAGAATTTTTTTAGCTCTATATCCTCATTAATACATTTAATAAGTATTGAGGAAAATACATTTAGCATTTCCCTGAGTACTGAAATTCATCATTTATCTATCTATTTATCTATCTATCTATCTATCTATCTATCAATATATTTTTTTTTCTTTCAGTACCGGGGATTGAACCTAGAACACTCTACCACTGAGCTACAACCCCAATCCATTTTAGTTTTTAATTTTAGACATAAATTGCCCCTGCCTCAGCCTCCTGAATAACTGGAATTATAGGTGTGTACCACCATACCCAGCACGTTTCCATATGCTTATTGGTAACTTGGCTTCCCTTTTGGTGAAATGCCTGTTTTAAGTCTTTGACCTATCTTTTTTACTGGGTTGCCTGACATTTTAGGAGTTCTGTTTATATAAGTCTAGACAAAAGTTATTTACCAGATGGCTGTACATGTTGCAAATGGCTTCTTCTATTCTATGGATTTTCACCTTTTTAAATGGTGTCTTCTGGAAGCAAAGTTGTAACTGTAATTTTTTTTTTTTTGCGGTACCGGGGATTGAACCCAGGGACGTTCTACCTCTGCGCTACACCCCCGGCCCTATTTTTATACTTTATTTTGAAACTGGGTCTCACGAAGTTGTGGAGGGCCTCACTAAGTAGAGAGAGAGAGAGAGAGAGAGAGAGAGAGACAGGGAGAGAGAGAGAGAGAGAGAGAGAGCTGAGGCTGGCCGCGAATCCGATCCTCTGGTCTCCGCCTCCCAAAGTACTGGGATTACAAGCGTGCGCCACCACGCCCGGCTGTAACTGTAATTTTAACATTGTTGAATTTATTAATCTTCTTCATAGTTACTGCTTTTTATGTTTTGTTTAAGAAATTCTTTCCTACCAAGGACATTAATTTATTCTTCCATATTATCCCTTAAAAGCTTTATGGTTTTGCCTTTCGCATTTAGGTTTTTAATCTACCCAGAATTGATTTTTTTATATGGCATGAATGCTTTTGCTATTATCTCATAATTTCTAAAAATCAAACACACCAAAGGTCACCATTACCATTTATTTATGCATCTATAGTCTGAGAGAGGTAGCCTGATGCAGAGTGATGCTGACTCAAGGGGGGAATTTTTTGTTTTTAAAAAACTAGTACGCTTTTACTGAGTGCCAGGAGCACTGGTAAGTGTTTTACTTACCTAAACTCCAAAGAGCTCATTGTACCAATAAACCAATTAAAGGTTAGAGGGTATAGAGAAGGTCACACAGTAATATAAAATTAAGCAAGGATTTAAATTTTTACCATGTAACTTAAAAGCTTCTGCTACTTATATCTTTCTAGATAGAGAGATTGTATGTGTATGTGTGTGCTTGTGTGTGTACACATGTATGTGCAAATGTTCCCTCATTATTTCTTCTTCTATACCTTTAATATGAAATTTGGATTTTCCTATCTCTGATTTCTACTCCAAGTTTTACATATATTCAAAGTTACCCCATATTCCTAAGTGTTTTCTTATGTTGTTTTCAAAATACTCCAATTGCAGAGTTGTGCTTCTCTTTCACTATTTAAATTCATATTATCATTCAATAAAAATATTTCTCTCAATAAATGTACAAATTTGAAAATTTCCTGGTGTCTAAATATTCACAATGAATGTAGGGCCCCCATAACCTGGATCAGAGCTTGGTAGCTATGTTTAGTGTAGCCCTTGAGGACTCTGCCAAGTTCCCAATAATCTATATTGGGGTGATTGCTGGACCCCTATTCCCCAGACAACACAGACTCCTCACACCAGCATCAGTCAGAGAAAATCCAATTTATCTGATACATTTTGGGGACTACCGGTTGAAATTTTATTAGAATAAAGTTTTTTCCACTAAAAATTTCTGGATACTATTTGATCAGCCAGTATAATTTTAGGATGAAATGGGGTGCCTGCAATCATTTAAGAATAAGGTTATAAATGAAAAATCCACTGGAGAAAATTTAAATTCTAAGATTTATAATTCTAGAATTAATAAGCAAATATAGCAAAGTCAATGCAAAAAGTCAGTTTTATTTGTACATTAATAACAATTGGAAGATGAAATAAAAATATTTATAAGAGCAACATACGAGCAAAACTACTTAGGAAGATATTTTTTAAAGATATCAGCCAGGCATGGTTGTGCATGCCTGTAATCCCAGTACTTAGAAGGCTCTCATGTTAAAGGCCTTCATAGGATCTCAGGTTCAAGGCCAGCCTCAGCAACTTAGCAAGGCTCTCAGCAACTTAGGGAGACCCTGTTTCAAAATAAAAAATAAAATAGAATTGGAGGTATAGCTCAGAGGTAGAACACCTCTGGATTCAATCCCTAGTACCACAAAAAATAAATAAAAATAAAAGATATCAAAGACTTCTATACTGAAAACTATGAATCGCTGCTGAGAGAGATTAAAGAAAGCATAAATCAATTAAGAGCTGTATTATGTTCATGGGTCAAAAGCTAAGTATTATTAAGATGTATGTTCGCATCAAATTTATTTCAATATTATTATGATAAAAGCCTTAGCCTGTCTGGATTTTCTTCTGATAATGGTCCTTCCCTAAAAATCTTTTACTATTTTATATTTCTTTAATGCCTTCAAGCTATATAGATATATACATATCACTTTATGTGCATATATAGATAGACATATACATCTCTCTGTACATCCATATATGTATATACGTATACTTGTATCTATATCTTTTAACAGAGCCAAAGTACCTCATCTATGACTTTTTCACAGCTCCTATTGACACTGGGGGCTGGATAATCCATTGCCACTGGGGGCTATCACATACATTGCATCAATATCTGCATCCTTTCCCTCTCTCTACTAATTTCATAACACTCTTCTCCACAGGTTGTGCAAAAAAAAAAGTAACTGGACATTGCCAAATATCCCTTAGGAAGCAAAACTGACCCAGTTCAGAGCCATTGACTTAATTTGTCATTTCCCAAAGCAGGAATTCCACATTTTGAATAGTCATTTTCTTCCTCCCCTTCTTTTATTGCTTTCAAACATTATCTCTTATCCTGATCCTCACTAACAGCTTCATTATACATTGAACCTACAATTTATCCCCTTATATCATTCATTCCGCAATAATTATAGAATAAATTCTAAATTTCTTAACATGGCATTTAAAGCTCAGCCAATTTCTCCAGTCTCTTTTCTCACTATGCCTTGCTTCAAACTGAGTATTCTCGCAATTTGATTTTTTAGAATCACTTCCGGCGCACACTCCATGAACTCTTACCCTGTATAGCTTTTAATTGCCTCTGCTGCTGCTTTTCTTCCCTTGACCCGTGGATGAGATAGTTCTCCTGTGAACCTTCACATCTTCTTATCTCCACTTTTGATTTCTGATTCTGGGTGAGTAATTCTGTGGTGGCTTCAAGGAATTTCACAAAGTTCTAGGCCTGTGTGTACCTCTCATATGCTGCTCTGGGCTTCTCTGATGTTGTGTGAGATGCTTATGGAAATATTCCTAGTATTCATGGATTAGTATGAGGAAGTTAAGGCCCATGGGGTCATCCTGGGCCAATAGGAAAGCACATTTGTTTTCCCCTTTCATCCTCTGAGTGGATAGTTTTGAGAATATTTCTAAGTTTTCTTATAATGTTTCACACAATGAAGCGCCTGTCACTTGTCTTGGTGACCAACCTGATAAAGTGTACTTATAATGAATTTCCCTCCTTCCCTGTTTTACTATGCTTGTTTCTTACTACTGCTGCTTAGGATCAGTTCCAAATAAAGTACAGACACACAAGCTTTGGTCACAGGCTCTGCTTTTATGGATCTCATACTATACAACTTGGCTAACTTTTGCTCATCTACTAATAATCTTCTTAGGTATAATTATTCTAAAAATATTTCCTTGTCTTCTTCCCCATCTCCTATTTTACTTGTGCTTTTTCTTTATTTTTTTTTTTTTGTGATACCGGGGATTGAAGCCAGGGGCGTTCTACCTTCGTGCTACACCTCCGGCCCTATTTTTTATACTTTATTTTGAAACCAGGTCTCACGAAGTTGCAGAGGGCCTCACTAAGTAGAGAGAGAGAGAGAGACAGGGAGAGAGAGAGAGAGAGAGAGCTGAGGCTGGCCGCGAACCCGGATCCTCCGGTCTCTGCCTCCCAAAGTACTGGGATTACAAGCGTTCGCCACCACACCTGGCCGTACTTGTGCTTTTTCTAAGTGCCACTTATTTGCAATATTACCTGCAAACCTCTTTGAGAAATTGCCCTGCATCATAATCATCTTGTATCTACAATACCTAGGTACCACTGTGAATAATGATATACCTATATGGTCATAATGATATACTCAATATCAATTTTAAAGAAAATAATTCATTTTGTAGTTAATGAATTAACCTAATTACTACTTCTTTTGTCCCCCTCAGCATTTTGGGAAGAAAAATCTATTCTCTGCTGCTGCTTCTTTTCCCATATCTCATGCTTAATCTTTAGCACATTACTAGCTGGTTTTCACCATTGACACTCAAATCTAGCTGCCCTCTCAAAACTAGGAACAGTATTTTAATTGATAAACCCAGTTGTCCTCTCTTTTAGTCTCTCCTAAGGAGCTGGCATTGTTGGTCACTTCCTCTTTCTAAAAATTTTCTTTCCTTCCAGGATGTTACTGTATTCTACTTCTTTTTCCTCTTTGATCATTTTTTTACTTTCCTTTATTATCCCATTTTCCTTCTATGTTCTGACTGAATTCTATTTTCCCTATTATTTCTACCTTAGGTCTTTTTATCTGCTAGGTCTGTAATTCTCTCTAGGTACTTGCATAAATGCTGGCAAATTTAAGTTATAGGTACACATTTCGTAAAATAGTGCATCTGAATGTATTGTAGGCATTTCAGATTCAATAGGACCTGAATTTTCCATAATATTTGTCTTTCTCAAACAAGTTATTCTTTCAGAGAATCAGGCAAAGACGTTACCAAGCATCTAGCAGTGTGTCATTATGTCTCTTTTCTAGTTGATTGAAGCCATTTTTTCAAATTTGCTGTTCCTAACTCTAATCCTCCAAGACAACCTTATTCTTTGCAACCGGAATGATTTATCTGAATACAAATCAGATCTTGCCAGGCATCTATTTGGAATCTTCCAGTTGGTCATCAACATAGGTGATTTCTGAAACATTTAGCATGGAATTCAGGACCTTTCATAATGAAGCTCTACCTGCCTTTGTTTCCACTTCATTCATCAATTAGTTTTGTTACAGTTGTCATTTTGTTAGGCTCTGGAAATACGAGGTTGAAAGAAACATGCAGAATATTTTTCCTCCTAGATCTTTCAGTGCCCCACACACCCAGGCTCCACTATGCTCCCACAGACTGTTTTATGAATTTGACATATAAATATTATAAAATTATTACCACCATCAAGTTAGTTAATACATTTATCACCTCAACTAGTTATCATTTGTGTATATGTGGTGAGAAATTTTAGCAAATCTCAAGTGTACAATATAGGGTAATGTAAGGAGAAAAGCCATTGGCAGGAAATCGGGCAGCCATGGTTTACCAGTTAAACTGCAGGATGTGCCTATGCCCCTAATACACCTTGTGGAAGCATGTGTTTCTTCACTAATAAGGGATTTCTGAGCTGTTGTTCCACAATACTTTGACTTGTTTGAGTAACAATCTGCTTCTAATTCATCTGTATGTTCATAATATTCCAGTACAGTAAACTGAATAAGAACCTACTATATATTTTGGAGAAGCCAAATATATATATATATATATATATATATATATATATATATATGAACACAGATCCTTGTTTACATGTTGTAAACTTTAAGAAAATATTTAATTTTGTCCATTACAAAATGGAATTAATATTTACTTCAGAAGATTATTCTAACTTTATAAATGTGCTTGGTGCTTATTTAGAGATCAGTAAATGATAATTTTTCTTCCATTAAGCTTGAATAAAGAAATGAATCAATGGTAGTTTAGGTAGGGTTTCTTGAACACAGGACCAAATACATTAATACACACAGAATATTCTAGAAGTGGCAAAAATGTTTGCAATTAGGGTGCAAAATATTTTAAATGGGGCATTGAGGCTGGAAAGTATTTAAGTTCCAGAATAGAATGAGGTCATATTGTTACATGAATTTCATACTAAATTATTTGGAATTTTTCTTCTAAATAATGGGGAACTATGGGAAGTATCATAGTTGATCAGTACTCTATTTAGATTTCTGATTTAGAAATAGCTGTTGGGAAACAGAAAGTTGACTTTGAAAATGCTGATTCTTCGAGAAGTCCAAGAAGGCTAGATGGGTACACTAGCATTGGGGATGGCGCTGAGTAGATAGATGGGCAGCACATTTTAGATGCCATCTGGACAAGAGTTGACAGATTCATATGGGGGAATGGTAGAGAAGGAACTAAGGATGACACCAAGATTTCTACTAGATATAAGACGGGTGTTGATATTCACCAAGACAGAAATCATTCATATGCCAATATAACTTGACGAACTTCCATTGAACAATGATAATGATACAGTATAAAAATATAACTGTCATTTATTATTAGGCACCTAAAGTGCCACATGCTTTATGTCATTTAACCTTTATATTGCTCATTGGAGGTAGATATTATCCCTACTTTACATGTAACAAAATTGGGGTCCAGAAATACTAAGTGATTTTCACAAAATCAATGAGCAGCGCTAGAATTTGAGCACATATCTGATTCTAAAAATGCCCAGTCAGGCACAGTGGTGCATGGCTATAATCCTGGTACTGGGGAGGCTAACACAGGAGAATCACAGGTTTGAGACCAACACCAGCAGCTTAGGAGGCTTTCAGCAACTTAGTGAGACCCTGTTTCAAAATAAAAAATAAAAATAGGGCTGGGGGTATAAAAATAAGGCTGAGGGTATAGCTCAGAGGTAGAATGCCCCTGGGTTCAATCCTCAGTACTGCAAAAAAAAAAAAAGGGGCCAGGGGCGTAGCGCGGAGGTAGAACGCCCCTGGGTTCAATCCCCGGTACTGCAAAAAAAAAAATATGTCTTCATGAATTGAGTAAATTATAATAAAAATTGATGTACAAGGATAAACATTTTAGTGTTATATGTTACAGTAAGAAATCAAAAATGGCTTAGTATCCCATTGAGAACAGTTGATTCTATCAAAGATGTGAATGCAGTCTGTAGCATAATATGTAGAAGAAAATTTAATTACATGGGAAATAATTATCATGTATTCAATTAGTAAGCAAAGTTATAGAAGACTTTATATGGCATAATTATCATCTCTATAAACAGAATCCTGTATAAACATGTACATATATATACACACATAAATCTGTGAAATGATTGAAAAATTGTTCACAGAAATGTTACCATGTTTATTTCTGGGTGGTTAGTATATTGGTGATATTAAATTGCATATCTATTCCAATTTTTCCATAGTCAGTATGTGTAAAATGTCTTTCTGCAGAATGACAACCTCGACCTGTGTAATTCCTGATGACAGTGGAGAGAGAATTAAGCACGTCCATCAGAAACTTTGGAGAGCAAAAGAAGTATAACTCAGTCATCTGGGTAAAAATCTGCATCTTTTAACAAACAATTGAACTTTCAGTCAAGGACAAAGAAGACTTTCATGTAAGTTGTACTGAAAGAAGTAAACAATAGAAAGGAGACTCTTCATTTCCCACTAATGTATCTTCTAGCACTTGCTTTTAGTGTTTCTGAGAGTCTAATCCCTCTTTGTCCTAAATGATGGCAGTTTCACAGCTTCCTGTGGTGGATAGATTGTTCTAAAACCTCACAGTTTTAATAGTGAGAGCAATCTTTCCAGAGAATCCATTCTAAAGGCTCCCCCTCAATTTCCTCCTAGTCAGTCTTCCCTGCATCGTGCTAATTATCAATTGTTTCTAACCTTTGCAGACTGACTCATTCCTTTAGGTTTTAGTTTGACTTCTCTGTGTTTCCTCTGCTTGATTCATATTTATTTGCTTTCACATAGTGCTTCTAGCTTTAATTCCAGGTTAGCATTATTTTAAATATCTTTTAGAAAATATGGTAACTGGTCAGACTCCTATAGTTTATACATTGTTAGCTTTTTGGTTCTGAGAAAATGTACCCAAAATGTGAACATAGTAAGTTAGCCTTCACTTTTTTTAGTAAACAGAAGCAATTATTTTCCATGGATGATTAGAATGCCTTATGGTGAAGCTTATTGACCTTTTAAGCTAATGTTTCAACAGACAGTGTGATATTCTGCCTGAGTCTATGACCCATGAGATTTTCCCATAGGTTGTCATTAGGAAGAGGAGGAAGAACTATGTGTAGAGGATGCAGAGGGCCTGTTTCCTTGCTCTCACTACACTACATGAACTCTGCCTTTCTAGAAAACACAGCACAGGCTCTGGAGCCAGATAAGCCTGAGAGTAAGTAAGGCCAAATCACCTACCAGCTATGTGACCATAGGCACATTGCTTAAAGCCTTACAACCTTTCTTTCTTATTGATAAGAAGGTGTGTTCTGAGTGGCCCCACTCGCTAGAGAGAATTTGGAGAGCTATAGACTGGTGGAATTTAGATTCAGACTCCTGGTGGGAGTTTATACCAATTTTATTTTCACACTTCACATGGGGTATGGGAGTCCTAACCCTGCGCAGCTGAGACCCACCGGGGGAACTTACCAGAACGCAGTTTCTTCTCCAGGTTCTTGGGTTGTCGCCGTTGGTGGGAACACACCAGCAGTCGTGGAGCACCGTGACTGGGGGTGTGGTAACTCACTTGACTTGGAGCTGGAGGCTCACTGGGCCTAATTCTCTTGGGGGGTCTCTTTATCTTGGGTGGACATATGCTCCTTAAGCTGGGGCTGGGCATGCTCAGTTACATCTAATGCTAAGGTTACATCAGCCATGGGGAGAGGGTGTCAAACATATCTTATCACTCAAGCCAGACCTGGGAGGCTCCTGGACTTTCCAGTAGCCTGGGAGGCCCCCGGGCTGTCATTTTGGGTGTCTTACTTTAACTCACACACATTTGCCTCAAAATGGCAGCACTTATGTCAAGCAATTCACAATTCAAAAAGCATGTCCAAAGGCACTCTCCACAAGGTGATATGTTATTCTCAAGGGTTGACATGATATGTTATCATGTCAACCCTTAGACAGTAATTCAAATCTTGTTCCAATGATCCTGGTTTTTTTTTTTTTGCACTTTACACAGTACAGAGACCTTCCACCTGATGCTTTCCAACTATGACACAGATTCATCTGTTTGCTCTTTTGATGTTTTCATTAAGAATGCCCAATTGTACAAGATGGGTATGGTGGCGCATGCCTGTAATTCCAGAGAATTGGGAGGCTGAGGCAGGAGGATTTTAAGTTCAAGAACAGCCTGTGCAATTTAGTAAGACCCTGTCTCAAAAGAAAAAGGGCAGGAGATGTATCGCGGTGGTAGAATGCCAATGGGTCCAATCACATGTTTTCTTCACTTTCCTTGTCTTTCTTATTCTAGATCATAGTTGGCCATTTGGTGACACTCTGTAGTATTATCTGCTAGTTACATCTGTGAGCTTTGTGGTAGGCAGACCTGGGCTTTATCCCAGGAGCTATCACATGTATTATGTCATTGAGTAAATTATTTACTCTGTTTAGGGTTAGATTCTTCACCCATAAGATGGTCATAAAAATAGTCTGTACATGGTTATTTTGAGGATCTGTTTAGATAATGTTAATAAATCACTTATCACGAAGCTTACCACTTTTAAGGACTCAATTTTTGTTATTTTATTACCATTACAATTGAGTTTAAAAGGCCAAAGTGAGTATGTCTAATATAATATAAATGAACATGACCAAACATGGAGTAAATATTGAGGCAGGCATGAAAGAAATTCCTTATGGACTGCAATAATGCCAATTGCCAAAAAAAACTTACCCTGTATCTGATCATGTAGAAATCATTGAGTTACTTTGTGTAAGGAAGTTTAAATAAGAAATTGATGTACAGCATGAATTTTTTACTTCTCCAGCTAAAGGTGAGTAAATTGCATGGTAAAGATGGCCAATCTATTATTCTGAATCTTTAAAAAATTCATATAATCAACTGAAGAGGATGAATAGAGGGGGAAAACCTAAAGAAATCTTTGGACTGGAGATTAGTATGGTAAACAAAAACATGTAGCATAACAAGGCAAAAATAGATTTGTTTTTAGAAAATTTGTTCACAAGGAGGAAAACATGTAGGATTATATATAACATAAAACAGAAGAAAGTATTATTATTTCTGGGGACCATGGAACTTAAAGAAGCTTCACTTTTCTCCTCAGTCTGCCACCCAGTGGCATATAAAAAAATTATTGGTCAATATCATTACTAACAAATGTCATAGTTTTGATTTTGTAGGAAGCAGACTCAGACAAATTTTAATATTCAGGAAGAGTCATTTGGTCAACACCCATGGAAAGGAGGGGAAGGAAGGCTGACTAGGGCTTCTTCATAACAACTGGATAAATCAAGTTGTTATATAGCTCCAACAGCCTCAGCCAACATAAAGGGAGTTCTTGGGCTAAAATGGTCCCAGGGGTCTCTTTCTCCAGCTGAAATGGCTGGGTCTTTATAACCCCACTCCACTCAATTCTTGCATTGGGGCCACTCCAAAGTATGACCTTGAATACCCCTTCCCTGCTGCTGAATACCCCTTCCCTGAAGCAGCCCACAGGTGAAAGCTGTCCATTGGGAGCACTCCCACCTACTGAAGCACCTAGTCCTTCCTGGGAGTTGAAACTGAATGATGCAGCTTAATATTCATTACAATGACCCAGAGAATTCCCCCAAATCTTTTACTTCACAGCTGTGCACTGGAGGTTTAAACCTACTCTGTCTGATATTTGGGGGAAAATGAGTGACTTTTACCAACTCATAAATGAGTTCCTGCTTCCCTATACTTGTTGAAGTACTTTCCCCTTATTTCAATATTTTCATGTTCTTTTGATTATTGAGAATAAAACTAATAGATGTCACATTGTAACATACTTTATAACTATTTCAACACATATGTAAATTTATTTTTCATTTCTTTCTCCTGTCTCAGAAGTTTGTTTCCTCTAAACATATATTCTTCTATGAATTAGCTCTCAGAACAAAAATGATCAAGAAGAAAAATAAAGAATGAAAAGATTGTTTAACTTTCTCCCCTGAAAGTGACTTGGAGTCAAATAAATATTTTTATTACATGATTCCTCTATTTCTAATCTCCCCTTAATAAAAATCATGTTTATTTAAAAAATATAGTACTTAATATTTCCTGATATTATCGGCACCAAAGTAGCATTGAGGTAAGATAGAAGAAATAAAAGAGATAGGTTGAAAGGAGACAGAAAGGAAGAAATAAAACATACCTTTAATTAAGGAACCTGGTGCTAAAGTTGCTCATACCTTACTCCCCAAAACAGTTCTTTCTCCCAGGACTCTCTTCCCAATTCCAAGGAAATTTTTAAATCTTAAAGTTAATAAACAACAAAAAACCCCCAAAAACCCAAACTATAATTACTCTGTAAGCTGTTAACATGACAGATATGATATTTTGAGAAACCTATATTTTGGGAGAATTTCCAGCTTATCTATTGATCAGATGATGGAGACCACAACCACCTAAGGGTCCTGAAAACAACCAGAACACCATAACTATCTTGTGATCACCAGACTGATATCATCTTCATAAACCTTCTCACACCCACCTGTCACAAAGTTTCCTTTAAAAGAGGAGGCATGGATCCGCAAAATGCACCGCTCTCATGAGATAGGCTTCATTCTCCCTAGAATGTGCATTTTGTAGTTTCCTAATTAAACCTCTATTTATGTTTCTGACTGGTGTATGCTGAAATGCTTTTCAATTAAGTAAGCCAAGAAATCCTTAGATCTGAGTTGATCTCTGGGGACTTACTAGACCCTTCATGGAATCAACACTTTTCCCATGACAGTATCCCATATTTGGTGTTTAGTGTGCCCAGTATTTCTATTGGATTCCAAAGCTATATTACAAATTATGTAGTCTACGTGTCCAATTTAATTATCAATTACTGATGATATAATATATTTACAGGTATCAAAATTGACTGGTTCAAATGCCTGCATCATCATGAATAAAAATGTAATCTGTTTATGGATAATATTTGAAAAATTTTTAATCTTTGGCTTTGGAAAATATTTAGTTTATGACTAAGCAATCATCTAGTACTCAAGCACCTTTACTTGCCCAATTGTATTTCATAATCCTGCACTCATAAGTGATAAAGTTCAATATGACAAATGAAAGGCCATTTTGGATTAATCCAGAGATAGATAGAGATTGTCCTTAGAAACATGAGGAAAATATTGTGATCCTAGAGCAAGACCAATCTTATAATAGGATTATAATTCATATGTAAAAATTCAGTATTCAATGTCTACTGTACTTGGTAAAAGTTAATTCTGTTTCTTAATTTCCATAATATCTCTTTAATGCCAATCCCTACCTCATAGAATCATAAGGCTTTGCCATTGTGGATATTTTTAAAAGTGTAAATATCTCAAAGCCTATATATTTGGGATTTGCTTACTAAATAATTTTATAGATACACTATTTTTATTCACATAATTCCCCATATATTTACTATATTTGAATATTCAATTTAAAAAGGAAATTTAAGTAAAAGAGAACTACAAATTTCACTAACAAGTAGAATAACAGTTTATTTCAGTGAAATAAAACATTTAACACTGAGGATAGTGTGTGAACTGGATAATTTAAAACCAGAAAGAGGGACATAACCTATGGATTGTGTAAACCTTTGGTACACACAGATAACTTTATGTGATAGCTTAAATTACAGGATTTAATTTTATACAAGGTTGTAAATACTACCAATGGAAAGCTATTTTAAATCTTAAATATGAGCAAAATGTACTGGTTTCTTTCCACAGTGAAGTCAGTATTCTACAGAGAAACAGATCCAAAGGATATCCCCCCTCTCTTTATAAGAAATTGGCTCAAGTGATTTATTAAAGCTAAATCCCATAATCTAGAACTGGATTAAAGGCTTAAATGTAAGACTTAAAACTCCTTAGGAGAAAACAGGGTAAAAGCTCATCTACATTGGTCATGACAATGATTTTTTGGATATGACATCAAAAGCACAGAAACAAAAACAAAAATAAATAAATGGGATTATATCAAAATAAAAAGCTTTTGTACAGCAAAAGAAAATATCAACAAAATTAAAAGGAACATATGGTATGGGAAGGAATATTTGCAAACCATATATCTGGTAAGGGGTTAACATCTGAAATCACCTAATTAAAGTGGAAAAAGAACCTAAATAGACAATAGACATGCTTCCAAAGAAAACATACAAATGGCCAACAGGCTTATGGAAAAATGCTCAATCACTAATCACCAGGGAAATGCAAGTAAAAAACACAGTAAGGCCGGGTGTGGTGGCGTACACTTGTAATTCCAGTACTTGGGAGGCTGAGACCTGAGGATCACAGTTTCGCCGCCAGCCTCAGCTACTTGGTGAGGCCCTCCGCAACTTAGTGAGACCCTGTTTCAAAATAAAGAATAAAAAATAGAGCTGGGGGTGTAGCCCAGAGGTAGAATGCCCCTGGGTTCAATCCCCAGTACCGCAAAACAAAAAAAAAACAAAACACAGTAAGATACCATTTCACACAAGTTAAGATTACCATTATCAAAATGGCTAGTGATAATAAGTGTTGGCAAGGATGTGGAAAAAAGGAAAATTTTGTGCATAGTTGGTGAGAATGTAAATTGGTGCAACCATTTTTGTAAAACAGTGTGAATATTTCTCAAATAATTAAAATTAGAACCACCAAAAATTCCAGCAATTACACTTGGGTGTATATAACCAAATAAATTGAAATCAATATGTCAAAAAGTTATCTGTACTGTCACATTAATTTCAGCATTATTCACAATAGCCAACAAGTGGGTGTTACCTAAGTGTCTGTAGATAGATGAATGGTTAAAGAAAATGGGAGATATATATAATATATAATATATTATGACAGAATGATACAAATTATGTATGACATATAATGATAGATGATAGATAGATAGATAGATAGATGGATGATAGATAGATGATAGATAGATAGAGATATGACAGAAACCCTGTCATTTCCAACATGGAGGAATCTAGAGGACATTATGCTAAGTGAAATAATTCAGAGAGATAAAGACAAATATGGTTTGATCTCACTTATATATGAATTTAAGAAGACTTAAACTCATAGAAACAGAGTGGAATGCTGATTGACAGGGGCTGGAAGGAGGGGTCAAAGGGTTTAAACTTTCATAACAAGATGCACAAGCTCTGGAAAACTAACACATACATGGTGACTATAGTAAATAATACCATATTGTTTATTTGAAATTTGCTAAGAGAGTAGTTCTTACATATCTTTACCCTTTCCTCCAACATGAATGGTAACTAAGTGTGGTGATGGATGTGTTAATTAATTTGACTGTTTCTGGAAATCATGTCACAACAGGATATATCAAATCATAGTGTTTTACACTTCCAATACGTTCATTTATTTTTTTTTTTGTACTGGGGATTGAACCCAAGGGCATTCTACCATTGAGCTACAACCTCCCCCCCTTTTTTTTAAACAGGGTCTTGCTAGTTGCTTAATCTCTTTCTATGCTGCTGAGACTGTCCTCAAATCTGTAATCCTCCTGTTTCAGTGTCCCAAGTACTGGGATTACAGATGTGCACTACCATGCCTGGCTGAATATATTCAATTTATTAGTCAATCATACTCAATAAAGCTGGACTGGAAATCTTTTTTTTTTCTTTCTTTTTGTGGTACTGACAATTGAACCCAGGAACATTCTACCTCTGAGGTATACCTCTAGCCCTTTCTTTAGTTTTTATTCTGAAACAGAGTCTTGTTAGGTATAAAGGGTCTTGCTAAGTTGCTGTGTCTGGTTTTGAAACTTATATCCTCTTTTCTCAGCCTCCCAAGTACTGAGATTACAGGTGAGAGTCACAACACCCAGCTGAGCTGGAAACCTTTTGAAAAACAACACACTATGACTAGTGTGCTAGGAAAATGCTAATTTGCTAGGCAATTTTTAACAAAAACCTTTGCTTACAGGGTACACAGGTTGAAAAACTAAAGTTATAACTTGGTAAGTTTAATCAAGTAATTTTGTTATTAATCAAGCAATTTTGTTATTTAGATTTTATACTTTCATAGACTATTACCTTTAAAGCTATAATAGTCATTAAAATTTGGCATAAAATAAACTGGCCATAGAGTCAGAATTTCAATCACAAAGTAGTAAACCAAGATTTTAGAAAACAAAGATCTAGTCTATGGTCATATTATCCTGAAGGTGCCCCATCTTGTCTGATCTCAGAAGTTAAGCAGGTTCAGATCTGATCTGGTTAGTACTTGGATGGAAGAAAACACAAATTCATAATATATTCACAATTAACAGTGCTATTTTTTGAGTGGAAAGGTTTCTGTACCATTCATGCAATCTTTTAACATTTTATTTTTGTAATTTCTGTGTTAAACACACAAAGGAAATATAATAGTGCATATATACTATTAATGAATAAATAAATGCACAAGTTCACAGATAAAGTAGTGTGGTTTAATTTTAATTAATTGTCACACATGATCAAAATAGTGAATATTGTTAATGCTTTGCCATTGCCTGAAAGGCCCTGGGTCTCATCCTTTCATCCCTTCTTTTCATTACTTATACTCTTGCTCATCTAATATCAGCTCGAATGACACATTTTCTTTCTTTCTTTTATTTTTTTTTACATTTCAGGGCTTTATTCTGCACCATGGAGGGCCGTACCTTTGCCCACCCGCCCCAAACATCTGAATTGTCACTCTGGTAACAATCCCCCTTATGGCCTGCATGTCGGCATTTGTAGACAATTCAGAGCTAGGAAATTCTCAAGTTTCTTCTCTTAAACATTCTCATAGCATTATCGAATGACACATTTTCAGAGAAACCTTCATTGATCTTCTTCAAAAGTTACCTATGTTCTTTCTAATGTATATTCACAGTACTTAAACATAGTTGGGGTGCCTTGCCTAGATGTAGAAAAAAGGGAACTGTGTACCACATATCAAAGGGGAAGGGATGAAGTAGGATTACAGAAATAAAAGAAACAGGTAGAAAGTGGACAAATAGGGAAGGAAAGAGGAACTGTAGCTTTAAACCTAAAAACTGCATGATCACCCTCCCCTTCACTCTGAAGGCCTGTTTTGCTCCAAACCTAAATTCTTAAAAGTTCTGATAAATCTTAGAGCACTCTAAGTCCAGTTAATATTCTATTAACTAATAGAATATTAGTTAATATTCTATTATTCTAATATTCTAATAGAATATTAGTTAATATTCTATTAGCTTACAAAATGTGTTTTTAGATTGATCCATCAATTAGATAAAGTCAATGTGAAGGTTCTAAGTGCTACTCATCAACCAGATAATGTCAACCTAAAGATTATGAGAACTAGCTGTGCTCCACAATCAAAGGAATTAGGATGACATCATCCCACATGTTTACCACCAGCTCACCATTTATAAGATTCCTATAAAAGAAGAACCATACTCCTCCAGAGGGTATATCTCCATCTCTCTGTCTCTACCATTCTAGAGATGACCCACATTCTCCCTTGAATGTGTATTTTTTACTTTCCTAAAGAAATATGTCTATAGCTCTACTATTTGTCTTGGAAATTCTTTTCCAAGCCATGTCTGCACCATGGCAATAGTATGCAATTTTGTATTAATTTCTGTGATTATATGTTTAATGTCTACTTCCTCCCCAAAAAAACTTGGGTCTCAGGTTCAGGAAGGCATGGCCCTTGAGTCCCTAGTGCTTAGCAGCCTCTGCCAAGTAGTAGATGTTTGCTGTATACTCTAGTCATGTGTAAATAAATGAATTGTTTTTAAGAACTTTATTGTGGATACTGGTATAGTGGCACATGCCTGTAATCCCAGTACTTGGGAGGCTGACACAGGATTGCAGGTTCAAGGTCAGCCACAGCAACTTAGCAAAACCCTGTCTCAAAATAAAATAGGGCTTGGGTGTAGCTTAGAGGTAAAATGCCCCTGGATTCAACAAGAACAACAAAAAACTTTATTGTGAATGATTACCAATTCAAGGACTAGTATTTGGGAACTTAAGTTGGATTAACCTTTCCCTTTTTATAGATAACACAACTGAAGCCACAAAATGTGAAATTATTATTCTTAGATTCTAGTTTTGAGACTAGAAATTAGATACTCTCATTCCTAATCTAGACTTATTAGTACTCTCATGTTAGAGTTATTAATACTCTCATGTTGTATCAGTGTTTATGCCATATTAATTTCTTGGGATATGTTCTATCTCACTAAATCAATTATCAACCTCTCCATTCCAGAAACTATTTTACTGTAAGAGTTTTGTGGTGCATAAAGTTTATGTTCTCCTTAAACAAAATAAAATAAATTTATAAATACAAAATTAGATATAAAATGAGTTGGTGTAGTTGAATATACCAAATAAATGAAACATCAAGAGGACTATAAATGATAACCCGAAGACAAAACATAATCTACAGCTCAATCTCCTTCTGGCTAGATCACAATAATGACTGAAGCCTTCAAAGCTTTATGACTTGATGGAAGAGGTCCTATGATAGGGCAAATTGGAGAGGAAAGACACAGTGATCTTAAGTAAAACTCCGTAAAGAACTTTATCAAATATGATCACATTGTTCAGTCCCCTTCCAGGGCCTTGGAAGCAAAGAATAAAAATGAGGAGCCTTTCAAATTAAGTTTCACTAGCTTAATAATGGACACTCTTATGCTTATATCTTTTGTATAACAGCTCTTGAAATTTGCTCTCCTTGACCTGCTTTATTTGTTCCTACTCCATATTTTGTATAATCAGTAAATTAAATTTATAAAACTACCAAATTCCTAGCACCATCTTACTAGCTGGTCCACAATGTTCTCTCATTCCCTAGTATTTATTTAGCTTTCTCTCCTTTGAGATTGTATTCACTTATAGAGAGAGGGGACAAAAATACCCTGAACTTTGAACACTGAAAAGATTCTCTGGAGAGCTTTTTTAAAGTATGTACCGAGTTGAAAGCACTCATTGCTCTTACAGCTTACAAAGTCACAGTAGGGTGTTATCTACATCCAGTGCTACGTGCATGTATGCTGAATGTCTCTCAGGAGAAGGTTGATTCCATGGAGTCCAGAGGAATACCCAGTGGGGCAGTGAGGGGAGCTCTACTCAGAACCAGCAGGGTCCCTGTCTCACTTGAGGGGAAAGAATTTCATCAGGAGCCAGTCAGAGACAGAATAAGGCAGGATAGAAGAAATAAATATGTAGGAAGGAGACACAAAGGAAGAACAGAGAAAATGTAACTTTAATATGGAAGCCTGTGGCAAAATACCCTAATACCCTTACTCCCTTTTTTTTTTTTTTTTGCAGAACTGGGGATTGAACCCAGGGGCATTCTACTTCCAAGCTATACCCCCAGTCCTATTTTTATTCTTTATTTTGAAACAGGATCTTAGTAAATTGTGAGGGGCCTCACTAAGTAACTGAGGCTGGCCTTGAACCTGTGATCCTCCTGTCTCAGCCCCCTAGTACTGGGATTACAAGCATGCACCACCACACCTGGCTATACCCTTACTCCTTAAGCCAGGACTATTACCTTCTCTCCACAGCCAGGCCTGGTAGTCTCAAGTATCTGAGGTATTTATAAATATTAACCAATTACCCTGAGTATTGTTGACTATCCTCAAAGGAGTATCTATTGACCAGGCACAGAGACCACCCAAAAGATCCAGAAAGGTGACCAGACACCATACTGGAAATTCACTCACTAGCAAAATACCCTGAACTATTAATTATCCCATCTAGGAATAGTTAAACAGAGATATCTGTTGATCAGACAACAGAAGTACCCAAAATATATGGAAAGATGACTGGGCTACCAAAAAAGGAAACCCATTCACTTATGATAATCTCCTTGGGCACTGTTAGCTATCTCACCTGAATAATTTAAACAAAAGAGATACCTATGAATAAGACAGTGAGGGCCCCCATCAGGACTGGAAGATGACAAAACATCTTACATGATACTGTGGCCCCATTTTCCCTTGAATGTGTATTTTTTATTTTTCTAAACAAATCTCTGTTAAGTCTCTGACTGACTAGTAGTGAAATTCTTTTCTTGAAATGTAAGCCAAGGACCCTGCTGTCTGAGTTGCCTTCCCCTTTCTCCCCACTGTGAACTCCTCCAAACCCTTCATGGAATCACCTTGACTCCACGACAAGAGGTTTATTTAGGAAAGCAAGAAATACACATCAAGGGGGAATATGGACCACCTCCAGAGTGAGAGATACCCTTTGGGAGTACATGGCTCTTCTTTTGTGTGTGTGTGTATGTGTGTATGGTACTAGGGATTGAACTCAGGGGCATTCTTCTACCTTTGAGCCCTTTTTTATTTTTTGTTTTTGAAACAGGGTCTTGCTAGGTTGCTAAGAGTCTTGCTGCATGCTGAGACTCTGGCCTCAAACCTGTGATCTTCCTGTTTCAGCATCCCAAGTTTTGGGATTACAAGTGTGTGCCACCATGCATGGCCTCATGGTTCTTCTTTCACAGGAAACTTAGAAGATGAACAAATCACCCTAAATAATCGTGTATTCTGATCCGCATTCTTACAGCCTATAATCTAAAGAACTGACACGTAACTTAGAGGATGGAAAATTTATTTGCTCAAGATTCCGTCCATATGAGACTGAGGACCATGGATCTGAGGGCATGGCGGAGGGAAGTGGGGAAAGGGAGAGCACATGGGCTGTGCTCCTCTGCTGGGCCCTCTACCTGGTGCCATGAAAGGGCCTGGTGGACTGGTAGAAGCCTGCTCTAGAGTACCAGGCCTCTCCCACGTGGCAGTAATTCAGCATATTAATGGCAAAGATGGCGCTGGCTAATTCCTCAGAGGGAGGTCCCACTGAAAGCCCCACCTAGCCTCAGGAGGGCTGTGATAGGTAGTTACCTCCTTCCATACTCACAGACGACAGGCGCCTCTACCTATGATAGATCACAGGAGGGCGTGGTGCCACACCCTACTGATTGCGAATTTCCTGTATTGCCTCTACTATAAAAGAGAGATGTGGCTTTCTAATAAAGGAGATCTTGCTAGACTTGACTCCCGGTCCGAGGTATGTTTTTCTTCGGCCGATGGCGTGTGCCCCCTGTCAGCTTACGTGCCACTTTTGGGCGGGGCCCGAGAGGCTGGTACCCCGAGAGACTGTTACCCCGAGACTCCTCATATCATGGAGGCCAGAAATAAGAGAGAGAGCAAGGGGAGAAAGAACCATATATATAACCCCAAGGCTGCACCCCCTGAGGCCCAGCCCCTCCAGCCACACCCAATTGGCCCAGGCCACCAGATAAATCTATTACAATGGATTTATTCTCTGCTGAGATTACAACCCTCCCAACTCAATTATGTCAGCTCTAACCATTAACAAATGAGCTCTTTAGGGGACATTTTTTATCTAACTCTAACACCTTATGATGACCAAACTGATGTCATCTTCACATACTGCCCCCCACCCCTTCGCCAAGTCTCCATGACTCTTCTTTTACAGGAAACGTTTTTTGTTTTTGGTCACCTTTCTGGATCTTTTGTTTGGCCTCTGTTGTCTGATCAATAGTTATCTCTAGGAAAGATTTCTATATTTCCCAGAAACTTGGGAGTGACAGGCCTGGATTGGGGAGTGAGGAACTTCAGCATAGGCTTTTATATTAAAGTTACATTTCCCTCATTCTTCCTTTATGTCTCTTGTCTATCTATTTCTTTCATTTCTTCAATCCTATCATAAAGGTATAACACTTAATCTTATAAAGTGTGTATGTTTCTTTTAATGAAGAAGGGACTTAGAAACAGCCAAAAGTTAAGTGTGACTGTCCTCTAGTCAGCAGACATCCCTCTATTCTGTAATATTCTCCAAATCTCCTGTGTCTAGGTCTGTATTTAAAATATGCCTCTGCATTTCTGCCTTTTACACTTTGACCACTTTCTATGAACCCTTTACTCATTTATTTTCCTGTATTCACTTCAGTGAAATAGAGAATGTGGGTTTGGAAATCAACAGATTTAAAATTAAATATTAAATATTTAATAATAATATTTAATAATAGTAAATAATACCTATACAAATTTTAGAAAATTAATCCTTTTGAGCCTCAATAGTTTCATCTATAAATGGAGAAGATAATTTTTTCTTAAGAATGATGTTTTGAGAATTAAATTTACTTAATACATATCATAAAGGATCAGTATTCTGCATTAGTAAGAACTCAATGTTCCATTCTCTTTTGATTTTCTTTAATCTTTTTATGTCTGCTTAGTATGTGGATGTTTAGTTCAGTCAGCACCTATTGAATTTCCCTTTAAAGAGTATATTTAAGCATAAGAGCTACATCCCTTAACCTGTATATTCTTCATAGTGCCCAGAACAATGGTTTGAAACAAGTGAGTCATTAAATAAATGTGTGTAAATCTGAAATGATTTGGATTGATTTGATGAAATTATAATTTGGAAGAAGGGCATTCTATTGTTAAAAGAAGGAATTTTATGGCTGAAGTATTATTATTACTATCCCTCCTGTTATTCAAATGTGGTATAGGCCTAGGAAATACAAGCTTCATAGATAGGTGCCTTCATCTCCATTCAAATTCCCCAGAAATGGAGGAAAAGACAAGAGGGAAAGAAGGAGAGGAAGAGGGCAAGAGGGAGAGAGGGAGAAAGAGAGAGAAAGAGAAAGAAAAATAACTACCCCCCCTATATATTATCAATTAATGTTTGACTTTTTGTCTTATGAGGACGTCTTCAGGAGCAGTTACTCATCAAGAAATATTCTATAGGATGTTAAGGAGAAATTGATTCCACATGTGTCTGAGGGCTCATATTATTACTTGTAAAGGTTTCAAAACTTTTCAATATTAAATAAGGTTGATACATTCTGTCCCATCATCTAAAGTATTTTCACTCTAACACATTTTCACATTTTGTGTGGAATTTTGTGCTAACACCAATCTTTTTATAGATGAATCTCTTATTATACAATTGAATATTATTCCAGCTCAGGTATAATGATGTCTTTTTGTCACCTAATTTTCTAGTTATTACTGATTGCTCACATTTTATACATATTATTCATAACAAAGAATGCATGGTCTAATAAATAATTATTGTGCTAGTTACTAGTAAAAGTGGCTTAGAGAGAGATAGTGTAATACCCCACCCCAATTCACCACAAACCCTATTAGCTTCCCTATGGAAAAATGAAGGGTCACATTCAGTAGGTATACGAATAATTCTAACACCTTAATTACTTTTCTATTAGTTGTCATCACTACAAAAAGGTGGCTAAAAATTTAGTGCTTTTTTTCATCAAAATGATTAGGCTATTAACTGTACAATTTCCTTTTGGAGCTTGTTTTTGTGATTATCTGATAATTCAACTCTTTTTCTATTTCTAGGGACCTTTAATTTAAGATTCTTCTCCCACCTCTACAAACGAAGCAAAGTAAAGCTATTCCATTTCTCATTTAAATTAAATAAAAATAAAATGTTTTGTTCACTTTTTTCCTTGCATTTCATATGCTTTGGGGAATAATGAAATTGTCTGCAAAAGCACTATATGTTTTCCAGAAATCAATATAATTTTAATTTTTATAAACACTGTAGTGTTATTATATTGTTGTTGTCATAATAGTCAGTGATCTTAAAGTATCATTGAGTGTTAAAAATCTCTAAATGCAATATTTTCTGGGAAACCCACACCATTTTCAAAGCAACTAAAATCCAAAACATGTATTGGGCTTGAACAATTTTAGAGGCCAATTTTTATTATAACTAATACATTTCTTATTAATTAATTGTACTGAATTTAGTTCCTCTGTCAAAGACATACTTTCTCTTCTTTTCACATTATTTCAACATTGGAATGTGCTCCAGTTAAAAGAAAACCTACTTGATTTGTATTAATCGAAGACACTTTTGCATTAGTTTTATCTGTACAGGTAGTGAAACTGGAATTATTTTCTGTGGGTTTTAGTGCCTTGAGTATTGAGTGGATAAGCTCAAATTCAGTTGTTATTTTTGATAAGCCTGCACCTTTGTTTTTGGTGTCTTCTGTCTGCCATGAGTTAAAACAAAGCTTATTAAATAACAGTTCCTATCTGTTCAATGGCATTTATTGGAGATAACATAGTACATCTATAAGAGTGCATTTTCCTCTTTTATTTTTTGTAGGATTTTCTGCTTTATGTGATATTAAATATAGACCCTTGATTTATGTTTCCTATGATGAGGACATTTTCAGGGTTTCAGATTCTTACTGAGTGCAGGCTTAAAAATTAAAATAATAATATAGTTCTACATTCTTGAGAAACTCTATTTTTAGATAAAATTGAATTACATATGCTCTATAGTGCTATCACAGAATGTGGTTAACCTTTCATGAACCAAGCAGCTTGGATCTCAGGAGGTAGGGAATAGAAGCAGTTATATATTTAGCACTCCCATTCCTTTTAGTCTGCTCTCCTCTCTGTCCACGTTTTATCCTCTGCCAGTAGACAATTGCTCAAAGTAGGAGAAAGATTATTAAGCTCTCTGCCTTAGCTGCCGTACTAAGTGGGTGGCATAGTGAATCAGAAAATCTATCCCTAATTCAACCTATTATTTCTTATTTAACTCCTGGCAACTCAGAATTTCACCTGAAATTCTGTAAGCTGAGAATGTGTGTCATGAACATCCTCACTGTAAAGACTTTCAACTAGCACAGCTCTTTCCTTACCTACCCCAGAGAATATTTAAAGGAGACTGGAGATTCACTGAAACAATTCTCTTTGGAGGAAACTCATATAGGAGCAAGAAGTTGTAGGATTTCCCTTGCCTTCTAACTGGGAAAGGGTCAGAAGAAACCTTCCAATTGAAGCTGAGTGAAGGAAAACCAAGAAAATTACTCCAGAAATTAGACTGCCTGAAAGAAGGAGGCTGGGCATCCTATTTTGGGACTGGATGCTTATTGAACTGCAAATTCTAGTCCTTGTCATTCTTTTACTAGAGTTTCATTCAAGAGATTTCTTACTTCCCAGCAAATGAAATTTTAAGGTAAAATATTGGCTGGAGTAGTCTTTTTTTTTTCTTTCTTTCTCTCTTTTTCAAGATAAGGCAGGAAAATCCAACAACAAAAACAGTCTTTATTTACTATATTTGGTAGGAAAGGATGTTTGAGTTCCAGAGGGAGAAGTAATTCCTGGAGCTCTAGCAGCAGGGAAAGGGAAAACTCCACTGAGTGAGCTAGCCAGTGCAGTGAGGGCCGTCAGCAGAAAGCAATCATGGGTTTGCTACCAGGGACCAGAGATAGAAGAGAGTGTAAGTCGCCAGAGAACAGATCAGAGTTAGAGAACAGAGCAGTGTGAGGATCTCTTCAGATGAAGAGAAGAGGGATATTCCAAAGAACACACATGTGGGCCTTAAGAAGAAAAATTAGCTTTTAGATAACATGTGTGAGGACACCAAGAGCCCCATTAAAAAACAAAACATAGAGCCCTTTGCCATTCTTTCTTCAATCCCTCTTCCCATAATCCCATCTTTGGACCAGTCAGAAGTAGAAGAGGGGTTAGAGGGAGGAGTAGAAAAGTTAATAAAGTGGGAAATAAAAATAAATGTCATGCCTCCCTTTACCATAGGTAGGCCATTAATCCATCAGTCAGGCCTGAGAAGGCGATGTGGGGAAGAACAGTGAGTCAGATTTGAAGTTGTGTTTGTTTTAGAGCATGCTGGATATGGCAATGGAATAGACAGGAGGTCTGGTCAAGATGCTGTCCAGAGGTAGGTAAGCTAGATACTGCAGAATGTGTTTGGAGGCACTGGTGAGGAAAAACTTTTCTGATTAGACTTTATTAGATTCAATACAATCATAGACTAATTACTCATTTTGGCAGAAATAGTTTTATCTCCTCTCATCCATTCTATGATGTTTGGTAGTAGACCTAGTTTTTATTTGGGGATCCTGTTTGCTAAATTTCATCCTTGGCTCTAAGAATGAGGCATATGGTTTAGGCCAAAATAATTCAGCATAAGCTCATCTTTTGGGCACATTATTGGTTCAAAGAAGGACAGCAACCAGATGCCTGTGGCTTGGGCTCTTGGGGAATAGTTTAAAGAGGGTTGGCATGGCAGTTGTAGATTTCTGGGCATCCTGGCCCTGCTGTGCCTTCTGAATATGGTGTCTCAAGCAATGGTGGTAAGCACCTAGAACTCCTTCTGGTCCTTGGTCACATCCTGTGTTCAATGTAGCATCCATCCCTATGGACTTGCATGAGGACTCCTTGCTTACCTCTGGGCCTGTGGAAGCAGTTGAGAGTTGGGAATATAATTAGGGAAATGTGTATCCTTCTAGATAATGTCAGAACATCACCAGCTCAACTGGCCCAGAACTGGTAGAGTGGAGTTCTTCAGGAGTTGCTTGATGTGAAGGATGGAAATACTGATAGTGCTAATAGTGTTTGTGTTTATACAGACATGGTTATAAGGATCTGGATGAGACACAAGGAGGCCAGACATCAGCATGGTTCAGAGTGGGAGTGAATACAAGGATTGCTTCAGGGAGATCCCCACAGCTAGATAGAAAGTGAAGTCCATTTGGATATTTCTATAGGAGATACATTTTGATTAGAGTGTTACACAATTCCATACTCTTTATTGTACAGTGTCAAAAGCAAAAGAACTCTGGTGGAAACACTTTGGAAGCTGTAGTCTGAATTTCAAGGTAGGTGAATTATTGACTGTGAAAACCCTAAGGGTCTGTGTGATTCATATTATACTACTTCTCCTACAATAGAACTTGAAGAACTAAATGCACATCACCAGAGCAGACAAGGTAAGTGGTCCATGTACTATTCTTCTATCCCGGTTTGTGTCACATTAGATTAAATAACTAGGGTTTCACACATTTGAATGTTTGTAGAAGTGGTGTTCCTCTGAGGAAAAGCGAGTGGTTTTTCACCTACATCTCTTCAATTGCACCTCTGCTTCCTATGGAAACATCTGGAGCAGCTCCCCTGGCTGTTTGGGCTTATGAATTGGGCATCTAATATACAATATTTCAGAAAGAACTAAAGCTATAACCCCCAGAATGTTGTGTGACAGAGGTATTCATCTCCATGAGTCTCCTCAGTGTATACCAGCTGCCTGGAAATGTGGCAAGAACAGGGGTAAAGCTCATGATTGGTGTGCCCCAAGCAAACAACCAAAAGGCATGAAAAGTTCCTCAGTGGTGATAGATACCCAGGACTCCTGGAAAAGCCAAATGTGGTTTTTGTATTAAGTTTGGAAGGGGTGATGTTTGTACTCTGTGTGTGTGTGTGTGTGTGTGTGTGTGTGTGTGTGTGTGTGTGTGTTTACTGGAGATCAAATCCAGGGCCTCGCACAGGTATACACACTTGATACCAAATATATTAATCTCATATTTATATCTAATTATTCTAGGTAGAATAAGCAGAATGTGAAATCTATATATGCCTTACACTTCCTAAAAAAGACGAAATTTTACACATATTTTTTTACAGTTAATTTAACTTCTTTTTCAACAATAGTAGCTTTAGTTAACTTTCCTATGGTACCCTCAGAAGGAATTCCTGAGGTATGAAAAATCTTTGAAATTCTACAAGAAACTGTATAGTTTATTTTATATTTTTCATTGAGTGTACTGGAAACATTTTCTCAATAACGCCAGTTAACCACTTAGTCATCTTTTTGTGATTTGAGATCTTTCATATTTGATTTGGTAATGACAACTGTTATAAGATAGTCTTTGTGTTTACCAGTGAATGACTATAAATAAAGTGGAGAACAATTTTCTTATAAGGGTACAGCCACCCACTTTCTAACACCTACTTGAGTTGTATAGCTTTGCAGTTATATATAATTTTAAAATTTCCTTGAAAAAAACTGTTACAGGCAGTTCTGTATAGAATCTACAAATCTACTCTGAAAATTTTTGTGATTAATGTCAGATGAAAATTTTATACTTGCTTCCAAATACAGAATAAAGTGGTGGTTCCCAACCAGCTGATTTCAAATTTAACTAGGGAGAATGTGAAAGAACAGAGTTTTCCCATGCCCTGCCCAGACATACTGAATCAAAATCTCTGGACTAGAGTGTAGGAATATCAAATAAAAACAAACAAAAATAAACAAAAACTTTCCCAGCTTAGGGAGCAACTGTTTTAGACTGAATGGTGACACCAAATTCACTGAAGTGATAGAGAAATCTGTAGGTCTTCATTTTCACTTATGAAGAGATTTGACTTCTGGACTCTTTGGGAGAAACTGACTCTCAGGGCAATGCAATTAGACAAAGCAGCAAATCAGAAAAGAAATAAAATGACTATAGAATCGTCAGTTAACTGAAAGATTCTAACCATAGATGTGCAAGTCCTCTGAAAGATGATCTTTTTTTTATAGCATCTAGATATTTTTATCAGGAAAAAGTCAAAATTGCTCATGGCAAAAATAAGACCTTGTATTGGTATGATAATAAGTTGGTTATACATGCTTTATCAGATGATCTCTCTTTTTACCTTCAAAACAGTGAGAGATTGACAGGAAAGGTTCTACCCTCCTCATTTTGAGACAGAGTTCCTCTGCTGGTGGCAGAGAGTTGGAGCTAAGGCACAGCAGTTCCTGTGCTGATCTATCAGCTGCACGTGTGAGAGGCAGAACTGATGAGTCAGAAGATTGTGTTAGTCATACCTCACATTCTTTCAGAGTGACAAGGAAATCTACACTGTACTTATCATAAATGGTTCTAGTAAAACTTCGCAACGTAAAAGGGATTTTTATATATCTGAAATAACTTTGAGGTGAAATTCTAATTTCTTAAAGGATTACTTAAGGTAACAATGCTAAGTAAATTTGTAGATTGGAAGGGATATTAAAAGGTATTTTAGTTAAGTTCCCTTATTTTATAGATGAAGGTTCTAAGGCTCAGAGGGTTATATGTTTTTACCTAGTAATTCATAATCTGACCAATTTTTGGAAGAATAATATATTTTCTAAACTACTTTTTCATTATTATGGATTTGTTAAAAATACTGAAATATACTAATGGGTGATTTGTTAATATTTTTAACTTTAAATTTTATTTTTATGTAACAATTAAATATTTTATAATACATTGAGTCTTTCTTTCTTGTACAATAGAATATTGTACAATTAATATAAATTTGATTTTATTTCATAAGAATTCCACCATCCCCACACTTTAAGTTTGCATTTTAAAATTCAGAACTATTAATGGTCATTTCAAAGAAGCAGGAAAAAATGAAATATATCTTACTTTCCTTTCTTTATAAATTCTTATTTTGTTATTATGGTAATGGGCAAAAAATTGTATGAAATAATGTATTGAGGTACCTTTCTCCTAAGTTATGAGTAATTGTGCTCTTTATGGCAGTAATCTGAAAATATGGAAGAAATTTGTCACCCTTGATTCAGTTTGGTCCAACAAACCTGAACAAAATGTTTGCTCTGGTCTGAAGGGAAATAAGTATCTGACTTAATAGCAAGTTTCTGAACTGGTCTTTCTTTCGGGAAGGAAGAAGTGTGTAGGCCCTGAAATTGTAACTAAAAAGAGTGGCACTTTGGGGTTGAAGCTAGCTTTACTGAAGCTAAAGCACAAAGATGGATAAAAGCTATGTCTTTGATGACATTTTGTTGTCCTTGAATGAAATAAACTCCAAAAGTTGGCCTCTGGCTTATTTATACCAATTCATGTCATTATTACTTTTAAATATATTTATTTATTTCTAATTGGTAAATAATAATTGCATATATTTCTGGGGTACAATGTGATGTTTTGATCTATGTAATTTAATCAAGCTAATTAATGTACCCAACACCTCACCCATTTATCCCTTTACTGTGGTTCTTTTTTTAGAAAGCTGGTTTCTCTGTTGCTTAAAAAGGAATGCCTCAACTGATAGACCATTCTAAAATCTAAAACTAAACCATATGCTGCTGTCATTGATAGTACATTTTTCCATGGGTTTTTTATCCAAATGTACATGTTATAAAGCCTGAGGCTATATATGTGTATCCATTTATAAATAAAATAAATAAATAACCTCCAGGTATAAAAATTGCCTCAGCAGGATTATTATAAGATTCCCTTAAGAATAGCATGGAGAATACATATTAATGACTTTTAATTGTTTTATGGTTTACACTATTGACAGGCAGCATCATGACCAATTTCAAAGACAAGAGCAGATAAATATTACTCAAGAGATTTAAATTCATATCCATGTCTATTCCAAAGTAATTTTCTAAAAATTACATTTGTGTACTACTTACTTTCTTAGGGAATCTAAGTATTTGGGAATGAAGTAATATGGAAAGGTTTGTCAGACTTTATTTCTTTGAAGAAAGCTTGACTAAACATATTTGACCTTTATAAGATAGTTGAGAAAAGTTAATAAAGATGGACTGTCTAGATCACTGGCAAGAAGTTATCTTTTTTGAGGTCATTTACATCAGTTTATCTCTTAGATAACACACATTTGTCTAGTTAGCTTTTACTTTGGGGAACTTATGATAAGGTTGCAGTTTAAAACATGTGGTCTAGCTGGGCATGGTGGCCCACACTTGTAATCCCAGTACTTGGGAGGCTGAGATGGAAGGAATGCAGGTTTGCAGCCAGCCTCAGCAACTTAGGCTCTCAGCAACTTAGCAAGACCCTGTTTCCAAATAAAAAATAAAACAGGTCTGGGGGTGTAGCCTGGAGGTAGAGGGTTCCTGGGTTCCATCCCCAGTACCAAACAAACAAACAAACAAACAAACAAATGTAGTCTTTAGGAGACTTCAATTCTACTTTACTAGTTAATTGATAACCACCCTTTTCTCTGAAATGTGAACAGTTTGTATTTTATGAGGACATAATAGTAACTATTACGAGCCATTCATGAAAAACAAATCCTTATTATCTTCACATCTCTTTATGTTCTAGGAACTGATGTGATGCTTAGACTTTCTAATAAGCATGTTTCAGTTTTCTTAGGCTTCTCCCTTCTTTCCCAACATAATCTTCAACAGATACTAATCTGTTGAATAATACCCTCAGATACTCTTTGTCAATGACTCCTCTCCTTGCCATCCATTATTGATACTAAGCTGTCCCTACCCTAGAATTTCGATGCATTTTATCATACCTGACGGCATTAGTCAGCTCAGTCTGTCATAACTATGTACCATAAACTGAGTAGTTAAACAACAGAAATATATTTTCTCATAGTTCTGGAGACTACAAGTCCCAAATCAAGGATTAGTAGGGCTGGTTTCTGGTGAGGGCTCTCTTCTATTTTTTTTTTTTTTTGGCAGTACCGGGGATTGAACCCAGGGGCATTCTACCTCCGGGCGACACCCCCAGACCTATTTTTTATTCTTTATTTTGAAACAGGGTCTCACTAAGTTGCAGAGAGCCTCACTAAGTAGCTGAGGCTGGCCGTGAACCCGGATCCTCTGGTCTCAGCCTCCCAAGTACTGGGATTACAAGCGTGCGCCCCCACACCTGGCTTGAGGGCTCTCTTCTTAGCTTGCAAATGGCAGCCTTCTTAGTCTGTCCTCACATGACCTTTCCTTGGTGCATGTGCAGGGAGAGAAAGACAGTTCTGTGGTATCTCTAATAATAAGGAAACTAATCCTATCGCCTTGGGGACCCACCCTTATGATCTCATTTAAGTTTATTTACTTCCTGAGAGGCCTTATTTATAAACACAGCCACACTGGGGGTTAGGACTTCAACATATGAATTTTGGTGGGGCACAAGCATTCAATCCACAACACTAGAGAACTTGTGTATGTGGTGGGGGGGTTCAAAGTACTTACTGAGTGATTGAGCAGAAGACTAAGAGGTGAGAATAACAGGGAATATTTCCTATGGGATAAAAGAATTGAAATATGTTTGATTCAAGGTCAATGGATAGAGTTCCACCAAGAGTGAATATGATCATAGAATATTTTTGAAACTCTAGGATGGAAGAATATAAAAGATTATAAGAACATCAAATGTCCTATATTTGTACCTCCTTGATAGAAAATGATTCTGTAATATTTCAATAGTCTTGATGTCTAAGGCTTTTATTTTGAAAGGGAACTGTGCTAGACTTTTGTTCAATGATTAGAAGAATGTCTGCAGCTTCATAAATGAGTCTTTAACATCCTTAAAATTGACATTAGCAGGCATTGGACAGTGGCAGCCTGGGTGCATTAGCAAACAAAAAGGTACTTTCAGGGACAATGAAAGCTGAAAACTAATTTAACACCAGTATTTGGAGAGATGAGGAAGAAAGGATACAATCCATACAGTGCTTGTGATGGTTATTTTTTTATAGACATATAAAATAACTTCTAGGGATTTTAAAGAAAACAATGTGGAATAACAATACTTATAGAAAATATAGCTGGGCGTGGTGGCACACACTTGTAATCCCAGTACTTGGGAGCCTGAAACTGGAGGATGACAAGTTCGCAGCCAGTCTCAGCTACTTAGTGCAAACCTGTTTCAAAATAAAGAATAAAAAATAGGGCTGGTGGTGTAGCTGGGAGGTAGAATGCCCCTGGGTTCAATCTCTAGTACCACACACACACACACACACACACACACACACACACACACGCACACACAATATATATATATTCAGAATACCTAATATGTACTTAGGCAGTAGGCTATATTCTTTTTTTTTTTTTTTGGTACTGGAGATTGAACCCAAGGTCATTCTACCTCCAAACTACATCCCCGGCCCTTTTTATATTTTATGTTGAAACAGGGTCTTGCTAAGTTTCTGAGACTAGCCTTGAACCTGCAATCCTCCTTTCTCAGCTTCCCAAGTATTGGGATTACAGGCATGCAGCACTACATCTGGCTAGGCTATATTCCTAACATTTTATCTTTCAATAATCCTATGAAGTAAGTACTAAAATTATTATTTCTATTACTGATGAGAATGACAGAGACATTTAGTGCCTTGCCTAAGATAATTTAGCATGTGACAGAGCTGGCATTAGAAGCAAGACAGTTTGAGTGTATATATTTTAAGCTTGTGCTTACTACTGGATTTCCTGTACTTTGTGTGAGTATTACTGATATTAGCTTTAATTCCCAGGCAAAGATGAATTTTAAAATTCAGTTTTATTTAATGAGTGTACAACAAGGTTTGGGGAATTTAAACAATGAAAATAACTTTATCTTGCCAATAGGATATTACCTTGGATTCATTTCATCTGATAATATTATTAGAGCCCAGTAATAGAGATCAGGGAAATAACTTACTTCCTTGCAGATTCTGAAGGCTGTGCTTATTCATTTATCAGTTCAAGACAGCTATTTCAAATGTCTAGCTACCACATACCAACACTGTAGTGGGCACAAGGATGCAGCGGTAAACAAAAGTGAATAGAAGCTCTTCTCAAAAAATTCCATTTTAGCAGGTAAATAGCAACTAAAGAGCTGTGAACAGTAGTTAATTGATTGATTAGCGGTTTCAAAGAGCAGTGTTTTGAGGTGATAAAAATTCTGTGACCCAGCTAAAGAACTAGCAAAGAGTGACTTAAAAACTAATTAACATATGCCACAGGATCTCCTGAACCTCTTTCTCCTTTCTGTTTATTCTGTTTTGTGTGTCTATTGTCTTATCTTTCTGTTTTAGTCTCCAAACATTTTTCTCTTTTACATCCTCTCTTCAATATTTGAGTCACATAAAATGTAGCTCAGTCATCTCTATTATTCTTATTCCCATTAGCTAAGGAAGCTGAGGTAAAGGTTGGTGTTTTTTTCCTCAATGCCAGAGGAACACATAAGTCCTTTTGGAAAGGGGACACCCCATCTTCAGCAGAAGGGGAACTACCAAATGGCTGGGCATTCAGTCAGCAGATGGAATGGGAAAAGGAACAGGGGCATGGTGAGCTCCCAAATCAAGTGGAAGAATCTAATAGGGAGGGAGGGGGGAGGGAGGGATAGAGGGGGTGAGAAAGGGAGAGAGAGAGAGAGAGAGAATATGAATGAGAGAGAGAGCCTGAAAATAGTTCAGTTCCATAGAGAACTGAAGTCAACTTTCCACATTATCTATTGGTGACAAAATTTTTAACTCATTATATCTTTCCTTTTTCCTTGTATGTTTTCTGAAAAGACAAACTGTAAACCTGTCCCTCATCTGAGGGTGAGGAGAAAGTTTGGCCTTAAACAAACATTAATATTTTGGCTACTGTATGGGAAAAGAAAATTTTTGTGTGTATATGTGTGGTATTTGGGATAGAACCCAGGAGTGTTCTACCTCTGAGCTACACTCACAGCCCTATTTCATTTTTTTATTTTGAAACAGAGTCTCACTAAGTTGCTGAGGGCTTGGCTGAGTTACCGAGGCTGGCCTCAAACCTGTGATTCTCCTATTTCAGCCTCCCAAGTACTGGGATTACAGGGATGTGCCACCACCCCTGGCTGGGACAAGACATTTTAATGAACTTGAGACTAAATTATATAATTTAAAATGACCTGAGAACATATGTTGTCTAAAAGTAGTCAGAAATTATGGCTTGCCTGAGTCTTCATTGTAGGACAGAGGATTAGCTAGCCCTAAAAGATCATATGAAAAGAGACAAAAAGACAAATATAATTTTGCTTTTTGAAAAATGCACTTTATGATTTTACCCCATGCATTACTATAGTTATATCTACATACATGTGGCAAATATCTCTGGGGTGTATTCTAGGCAAATATTTGCTAGATTATACACATATTTAATTGTTAAATATAATGGTATATTGATTTTGAATGAGATGGCATTAAATATTTCCCCAGATTTCTTCCTGATTCTAGTCCCCTTACCTTCCTTGTACATATCTGGGCTCTTACAGAATCCTGATGACCTAACCGTAGAGGTCATTTTCCTTGCTTTTCTTAAAACATTTACTTAAAAAGTGTAAATACAAATCCTTTCTCTGTATGAAAGGTCACCAAAGGCACATGTGTTAAAAGCCTGGTTCCCAGGGTGACACTACTGGGAAGTGGTAGAACCTTTAGGAGATAGGGTCACTGGGGGTGTGCCCTCAAAGAGAATTATGGGATTCCTGTCCTTTCCTCTTCCATTTTACTTCCTGGCCATGAGCTAAACCATCAACTCCACAGATCATTGGTTCCCACTATCCCCACACCCTCAGGCCCAAAGCAACGGATCAGCTCACACTTAGACTAAAACCTCCATAACTGGGAGGCAAAAGAACCTTTTCTCTTTATAAATTAATCATCTCGAGTATTTCATTTTAGGACAAAAAGTTACTAATACAATAAGTAAATATGTTTAAAAGCCTCTTGCCAGTTTTACAACTCAGGAATGTCTTTCTCAAAAACCTAGAAGCCATCCCTTTGAGAGGTAAGTCAAACAGATAGTGTCCCTATCTCCCAGTGTCCATTCCTCCTGGGGGAGGATAGGAGCCTAACTTCAGTGTGCACCTGGATCCTGTCATGAAAATAGGAGAAAGTTTCCTATTCAATAAGGCCAATTGCAAACCCAGATGGTCTATGATTCCCCTCATCCAAGATCTAAAATAACTCTCATACCCTTTTACCCAGTAGAGTTGAGTTCAAACTGAGCTCTGGCCCCCTCCTTTACTGCAGCAGGGTTTAATAAAGTCTTTCTTGCCTGTTTAACTTTGCCCAGTACAATTTTTGCTTTGACATTTCCCAATTACCTTATCATCAGCAGTATATGAGAAATTCTGTTACTCTAATTTCTTGCCACAGCTTGGCATTTCAGACTTTTTTCATCATGGTGGATAAGCAATTACATCTCTTTTTAAATGTAATTATCATTTTACTGTATAAGATCCATTTTCTACCTTTTCCTATGCTTTTGGAATTTCTATGTTTCATCTGCTGTGAAGTGCTTGACCAATTTTTTTGCTCATTTTTTGTCATATTGATTTTTTTAGACTTTTTCCATTCAACATACTAACCCTTTTTTTATCTATGGGAGTAATATCATTACTCAGGTGCAGGCATGTTTATCTGCTTAATCTGTGACTCTTGGGCATACAAGACTCCAATTCAATGTGGTCAGTTCTATTTTTATTTTACATAGAATTTGTAGGTTTGAATATATTTGGAAAGCCTTTTTGTATTGCATTCATAAAAATGTCTATATTTTTTAAATTTTGATTTCCATATCTGTTTTTAATTCACTTAAGAAGGATATAAGGTACAGATCCAAAACTGTATTTTTCATGTAGTGTTAAAATGTTTCTGGAAAAACTTAGGTATGTGTAACATGCTTATAAAACAAAATTAAGTTAAAAATAAATTCCTAAAAATTGAAAACAAAAGGTCACAAATATACCCAAGTTTTGACATTGGTGACAGTGATATATTTTATATCATAATATTTTTTGTGAGAAAACCCAGTAATTTAACTATCCATCCTAAGTGTTATACTCTAAAGGCAAATAATAAAAATATTTCAACCTGTTTTCAGTGATAACAACCTTGATATTGCTATTTTGAAATTATATATATATGAATATGTGTATGTATGTATATATGTGTTGATATATATGTAAAGATATGGCACATATAATAAATTACTATAATTAGGTTAATAATATGTACCAGTAGAATGTAAAGAATGTGGAATATGGGACAAATAACATAATTTGTTCTATAAATAAAGTACAGGACAAGACAGAAAAGGGAGAGGGATCTATAGATAAAAATATTATATAAATAATGATGATATTTGGATCCTAATTCAAGTAAATGAACTATTAGAAAAATATTTTAAAGCCTAGGAAAGATAGAGTAGCTATTGGATGATATTATTGTGAAGTTAAAAAGCATAATGACAAAGGAATAATTATGTTTTCTTTTTCTTGCTTTGTTTTGTTTTTGTGGTACTGGGAATTGCACCCAGGGGTATTTTACTGTCAAGGGCCGAGGACTGTCCTAGAGGCACATTGAGATTATCATCTTGGACCAGCCCAGTTTGGATACATGGTATTTGGCTGGGTGGGATCTGTCCGCAAATGGGCACATTCCAAGGGACCTGGTGTAATCTTCAAGGTGCTAATGGTCAATCCCTCCTTCCCCTAGGCTTGTCACATAATTGCTGATCCCTGTTTGATTAATCCTTACCGAAACCTGAGATAATTGCTGATCTCTGTTCGACTAACTTTTACTGCAACCTGTGATAATTGCTAATTCCTGGGTTTGATTAACTTTTATGATGT
>PVJS01002762.1:0-25000 GCA_004027185.1 Glis glis
CCTGATCTTCACGTCCTGGACTGGGACTGAATTAGTGGTTGCTCCGATCCTAAGACTCCAGCTCTTAGACCGTTCGACCAGCTACTGGTTCCTCTGACTCTCCACGTGCAGTCAGAACCTGGGACTACATTGCTTCAAACTGTAAGCCCATCTGATAAATCCCTTTTTCAAATATACTCATTCTGTGTATTCTGTTAATGTAGAGAACCCTGTCCAATACAGATACCTACTTCACTTTCAGCCACCGTGTTTTGTGGCATGTGGAAATAACAGTCACCACTGGAGAGATGTTCAGGAGAATGAGAGCTTTCATGGGATTTGTTAGAATGAGATGATAAATGAAATGTTCAAAAACTCATGTTGAGAATATGGGTGTTTTTTCTGAAGGTTATAGACTGCCATATCTTTCAAAGGGAATAGTAAAAGGGTTTGAAGTTGTGGTGGGGTGGCATGTTGGGTCAGATTCAGAGACATATGGAAAACAGAGTATGAGTGTTGATGAATGATTCAGGAGGACTGAGTTTTTGTTGATGACCGAGGCAAATAGCAATGTAAGCCACAAGGGAATAGGCCCATATGGCCTGTAAAGGATAGATGAGTATCACTTATAATTACTGCTTTCTGTTGGGGATTCATCTTGTTAGAGTGTTGTTCGAGTGAGGCTGGCAATGATGTGGTACTATGAAAGCTTACAGTTCTGTTATACATTAAGAACTTGAGCCTGATATAAACACTGGTCTATGGGCCTTTCATAAATTCAGTTGAGGATCAGGAAAGGGCCAAAGGAATGTTTGATCTAATTGAGAGACCTGGAGGACTGGAGGTCTAACTTAAATCTATGATAACCATGAAATTCATAGATGCTAGTGGATGGTATTATGGCTATAGAAGCACATTGAGCTTGGTGGCCAGTCTTCAAATCCTGCTGAGGGTGCTTGCTTATAGGGCATGGTGGTTGGTAGCACCTCCTCATTCATATTTGGGCTCTGCCACTTACTCATGGATGACAGTAGTCTCTGTTTCCTCACACATACAGTGAGCATGCTAAAAAAAGTTAGCTTGAAAAGTCATTATGAGAATTACAGAAATATCTGTGAAACAGTTAATAGAGTGCCAAGCACCCTGGAAATAACTGAAAATATTAGATAGTCTATAATCATTGGGGATCCACATCAGTGCTCCTAAGTCTGAGCTTAGTGGAATCATTATATCTAAGAACTGGAAAGAGCTTGGGGGCAAGTGAGCTAAAAAATGTACTCAATTCCAAAACTATTGGGATTTTTATTTTATTTCATTTATATCTAAGATATCATATAGGTATTGGGAGCACATAGTCTGAAATATTTATTTAAGACAAAACTTATAATTTGTGGATTTAACAGTGCCTGTTAAGTACAAGCCCATGAGAGCAAGGGCACTGTCAGTTTTATTCATTGCTGTAGCACAAAGACCTTGAACAGTGCCTGGCATATATAGTATGTACTTAACAGTTCATTCCAAGGAATGAAGGAATATAAGTATTCTTTGTGGCTTGATTGCTATGGAATAATTCTGTATTTGAGAGAGTAAAATCTGAGCCACACCATGGTGACAGAGTCTGTCCTGAAATGTAAGCAGTTAAGTTGTGAATTTGTGGATGGTTGATGAGGGCTGAGTAAAAAAACACAGAAATATCTATCAAAATTATTTACCGTACCACCCATTAAGGAACAATAGAAACCATCCAAAAGAAAAAAACATGGATACTAATGATAGATAACAATGTATTCATACAGTCTCAAATACTGATAAATTTCTTAATGTGTGCCAATTTTATTAGCTTATGTTTATTAAAAATCTTCACAATAATTTTAAAGATGATTCTGTGATTATATCTACTATTACCATAATCACCATCAGCAGTAAAATCTTCACCATCTCCAGTTTATGAAGAAATGGAGGTACAACAAGGCAGAGTAAGTTTCCCCAGATCACCAGGTTATTTGTTGTTTTCTGACTTAGCCATCATTTGAATCCTGGAAAACTGGATCTCTATTCCTTGCACTTGACCACAATATTTATACTTCCTCTCTGGTTCACCATTATGAATTAATAGATACTGTGAAATCTTTCCTAGCCCTTCTCCCTTCTTCCCCAAATCTAGTTGCTATCCTTAATTTCATAGGTATCATCTCAATGTGTACATTCATATTTATGATACATATATAATACATGTATGTTCATATATAATACATGCTTGTATTATTTGTATGCTTAATAAGTATAATCACACACTATGTATAATATTGCAATTTACTCTTTTTACTTAATATACTTTTAAGATATACCACATTTTCTTATGTAATAATTTGCTTCATTGATTTTAACTGCTAAGTATTTTTCTACTGTATGAAGAAACCACAACCTCGCTTTGTTTTATACAACTCACTTTCAGTCTTTTGAATGTTGGCTTCCTCCTGCAGTTATCATTTGAAAACGCCCCATTAAAAGTCACTAAATCAGAGCTGGGTGTGGTGGCGCACGCTTGTAATCCTAGAACTTGGGAGGCTGAGACAGGAGGATCACAAGTTCAAGGACAGCCTCAGCAAGTAGTGAGACTCTCATCAACCTAGAGAGATCCTTTTACCAAACAAAAATAAAATCGGGCTGGAGATGTAGCTCAGAGGTAGAATGTCCCTGGGCTCAATCCCTAGTACCACACACACACACACACACACACACACACACACACACACACATCACCAAATTTAATAATAGATTTTTCACAATTATTCATCATTTTTTATGCATCCTTACATTTGGTACTGTTAGTCACCCGTTTTGCTTGACATTCCCTCTTTTTGTGACCTGGTTAAAGTGCACCCTTCTTGATACCTTTGTTTCTGCTCCTTTTTGTTGCCCAAAGTCTGTCCTTGATTTTCCTTCTTCTCTCTCCGTTGAGTCTCCTTCATATCATGGTTTCATATCCCAGATGACTCTTTAATCTATATTCTGTTTGTTTCCAATTGTCAGCTGGACGTCACCAGCTGGACGTCATACTTGACCTAAATTTGCACTTTTTCCTCTCAAATTTGTTCCTTTTTCTCTGCTTCCTATTTAAGAAAGTGGCAGTGGCACCATCTTAACAATCACTCAGACTCAAAAGCTTGGAATGATTTGTCAGTCCCTTGGGCCTCATCAGTTGCCAAGACCTGCAAATTACTGTTCCATTCATTCTGCCAAATTGGTTCCCACTGCTACTACCCTAGTTTAAGCACCACGACTTCTAGGCTTTTCACAATAGCAGAACTTGTTTCCCTGCTTCTAAGTGTCTTTCTGCTTCCTAGGTATCCTCTATTCTGCTTGATTAATTTTCCCAAAGCACAATTCTTTTCATAATATTTCCCCGTTTGAAAGCTTTTAACAGCTCTACATTACCTACGAAAGAAGTCCAAACTCTTTAACGTGGGATTCATGCTTCTTCCCAAATTGACTTGTTTCCTCCTCCAAACTTATTTATTTCTCTATTTAATATGTCACATATGCCTATCAAATGGAACATCTCACTATTTCTTTAGCTGTTTGTATAGTCTATGTTAAATTGTGAGAACAAACAACTCAAAAATCTGTGTCTTAAGATAACAGAAGTCTGTTTCTTGCACCATCTATGTGGTGATTTCAGGTAGACAGGGATGTTCTCAAAGACCCAGGTGAAGGGAGCAGCTGCCATTGTCAGTGTTGATGGTCTCCACCATGTGGGGTGGAGCTTAGGAGGATTTCATTAGCAATTAAATGTGGTGGCTTGTAAGCAACAACTATCACTTCAACTCACAACTCACTGGCCAGAATTCATCACATGACTCTAATGAAATGTGAAGCCACCATGTGGGACAAGGAGAAGAAAATCAGATGCTAATGACCAACAGTATTGACCACTGCAGCATCCAACACATATTTTCATCATGTTCTCCTATAGACCATTGCTCATGAAACTTAAAATGTTTTTCATTCTCTTTTTTTCCTTGTTCAAATCCTGTCTACTCTTAATCCCCAGCATAGCTATCAGCTCTTCAAAGATTTGTCCCTAATCTTCCCAGACAGGTGTATTCTCCTTCTGCGCTAATTTCACATAGTCATTTATTTTGAGATAATTATCTATGGTTGGGCATTTAGATCCTGGAGGTATACATATTTTACTCACCCTTGAATACATGATATTTTTCCTCCAGTAAATACATAAACCCAATAAATCCAATTAATGTTTCCTGATTACTTGGAGATGTATATTTTTTTTTCATGTGGGGGAGAAGCCTGGTTTCTTCTATTACCTATTTATGATGGAAATGCTTTATTCCTCATTATGTGTAATGTTGGATACTATACATTAACACATATAATAAGTGTATATCCACATCTGTGGTATATGTATCTTTATATATCTGATGTATATAGACATATAGTCAGAAGCTCCTAGCTACTATGGTATCAATATAGAGTAAATTGATTCTGAATCTGCCTAATTCTCAGTCTTCTCACTCTGAAACTGATGGCACTGTTGTTATAACTTTTCTCACTCTTCTTTTTTGACAAATGGTTTATTTGACCATTGCCTTTCGGTAGCAACAAGATAGATACTCTGGGGGTCTGTAGTAAGTGAAATATTTTAAAGAACATCCATAAGTGAAAACTATGACAAATTGAAAGTAATGAAATCCTATTCTGATGTCCTTTCTTCTTTCCAAAGGTATACTGGATACTTGTCCTGTGTGTGGCACTATGGTAAGAGTTATGTTAAGTTAGGCATCTGTACTGCCTCGGATTGGGGGATCTTATAGTTTGGGAGTTCCATTCATTTTGCTAATTGGTTTCCACATGCCAAATTGGTTGACATGTAAAACCTTCTTCCAATAACTAGACTTAAATCACTATCTCCCCAACTGCACCCGACCCCTGCCCATTCAAGTTTGAATCTCAGCTCAGATACTGTATCCTCTGGAAAGCCTTCCTTGATTTCTCAAGCTTAATATGGCACTTTAATAATATTTTAGAAGCAGTAAATAATCATTTTTGAGGAAAGTTTTTACAGAGGAGATGATTGAATTAACAAGGTTTGAAGAATGAATTTCACCAAGAAAAGCAAGAATGAAGAAAACTGTGCTCATTCAATGGTGAAAAATGACATGCTGCACATAGGAATCTATAAGTAGGTAAGTATTACTGGAGCTTAAATTGTAAAGGATGTTACATGAAAAGGAGCTGGCAGGAGAAAAGAAGCTGAAGGTATGCAGGACCCCAATTCTGTTTTTGTTTGTTTATTTGTTTTTACTTTTTTGGTGGTGCTCGGGTTCGAACTCAGATTTTTGCACAAGCTAGGCAAGCACTCTACCACTGAGCAACCTCCCCAGTCAGGAACCGATTCTGAATGGCTGTGTCATGCTGTGGGGAACCTCTAACAAACTTCAATAAGTGAAATGACTGGATCAGATTTACTTTTTATAAATCAGACTCTCACTGAAGAATGGAAAATAAACTTGAGGCAAATGATATAGAAGGTAGGAGAATTTAAAACACATTTCCAAAGTTTAAGGAAGATAGATTTCAAGGTGACAAGATGGGAGATGCTTCAGGAGAATGAAATCAACATTTAGGATAAAAAATGGACTTCTTTCTGGTAGAAGGTGTTATAAAATATGAGTACCAAAACAATTTAACCAAGGAAAAGAAAATGAGAACTTCGAAATAGGAATACATTTACTCCTTAGAGAAATGAAAAATAAGCATGGGCAAAAAAAATTATAATTAACACTAATTAGCACAGTATCTTTTTTATTGGGTGCATTGTAATTTTACACATATTGGGGTACAGAATATTAGAAAAATACATGCACACAACTCTCATGGCCCTCTCTCCAGTTCCCCCCACCTCCCTCACCCCACAAGTAATATAATATCTTTTAGCCAATGATTTTCCTAAAAATTTTATGTAATCTTAATGTATTGAAATATATTTTATTAGCAATCAAATTATGTTATTTTCCATGCATTGGAGAAAACTGTATAGTTTTTGGAATTCCATAGGGTACCCTGTTTTAAAAATGAAGCTTGTGCATCAACCTAGTAAGACCCTGTTTCAAAATAAAAATAAAATAGGGCTGGGGGTATAGCTCAGAGGTAGAATGCCCCTGGGTTCAAACCCGAGTGCAACCAAAAAAAAGAAAAAAAGAAGCTTGTATATTTTATTTGTATAAAGTGAGGCACATAGGGTAGTTTTAAAATAATGTGTGGAAATCAAATACTAATATAGAGACTAAAAATTCATTCATGCATGGATTTAAAAAACAATCTGATCCTTTGCACAAAATGATTCTTAATTATCATTGTTTGAAATGGTTCTTTCCCCTTCAAACTTTCAACACATATTGTTGAGTATATTTGGAACTCAAATTTTCATTTAGAAATAGAATCAATAAATTATGCTTACTAGGAAATATTGTGTATGTGCTTATATGTATGTGTGTCTGCATGCCTGTGTGTATTGTATTTATGTAAGTACGAGTGTGTGTTTGTGGTGTGTAAATATGTGTGTAAAGGGGACATTATGAAAATATTTCCTGAGCCACTTGAAATAGGAAGAACTAGTATTCTCAGGGCTGGAATTTAATCCCAGGAGACTTGCAGCCTGATTAATGTCCTCATATGCTGCAAGGGTTCCAATTATATTCCAGTCTGTGCTGGCTGGGTTTCCTTTGGGCTTGAGGCTTCTATTGCACTAGCCGAGAGCTAGCCAACCTGCCCCTGTAGGTGGGATAAATAAGGCCTTGGATCATGTGGCTTCTCAAGATAGTTGGCAAGTCATTCTGAGGTGACAGATGAGGGCTTCCAAGTTTCCTGGCTTACCTGGTGGAGGTGAATGTGTTTAGGGCAAGAAGGGGCAAGGTGCTGAGCAGAGTTCAGGGCCTGGAAGCTCATAAATCCTGGCATGGAATCCTATAATACAACATGCATTGTTTTCACTAAACTCAGAGTTATTGGCCTATTGGACAATCCTAATCCATACCCTTGGGTTCATTTTGGTGAGATAGCAGCAACATCATAAATTGAGTTTTTTGCTTTGTTTTAAAGTGACACTTAAAAATATAGGTGTGCTGTAGTTGTCTGCTGAACTTCCCTTAACCGGTGTATTTTTTAAAATTTTAATTTAGATTTTAAAACTGTGTTGAGTCAATTTTTTTTAATAGGAAAAAACTTTTTTTAAGAACATATGTGGATAGGTCAACGTAAAGGCTTCTGTCATATGTTTTGAAAGTTTAATTCTTTGTCAGTCATGTACCATTCTTCCTAAGAATAGAATACTAATAATTTCTGCCTGCAGAGAATCATGAAGAGTTGGTAGTTAATGAAAACTAACTATGGAAAAGAACTAAATCCGACACTTTCTGCTATCTAATTATCTCGGCATAATTAACTGTTTGCTAGATTTAGTGCCCCAAATCCTTTTTTTTAACTTAAATTTCATAGTCCTTTTGATTACATAAATATGATAGTCTACTGTATATGTGAACTACAAAGAGCACATAAGGAATAATTAGATTCACCTGGATTTCTTTCATTCTTTTTAACTTCATCTCCACCCCCTAAGCTTCAAATGCAAATTTAAAATATTGCTTCTCCTCAGACAATCACACCATCATTATATCTTCCTTCTCACTCATATGCAACCTCTAAGCTGCGTCTAAATAAAAACAAAGAAATCACACATTTGAAGATAATTAATGCTTTTGCTTGAGAAAGATTTACCCATTCTCAAGATATGTTTCTATGTCCATAGCAATCAGTGTTAATCACTTGGGTATCTCAAAACACTTGATCACAGGTTCACATTTTTCTCACAAAGGTATTTGTTTATAAGACATTAAAATTTTTTTTGTAAAGTTTCAGGGAGCAAGAGAGCAAATAACCCAACATACTTTCTTCTTGACCACTAATACACGTATGATTAAAGCCATAGAAAAGTCCAGTAAATGAGAAAAATGCAAATGTTCATCATATTCCACTGCTGTTTTGACACAGCAATTAGATTTGTGCGGAGCGGCAAGATTGTTCCAATTCTATTCTCCCAAACATAAGTCTTAAAAAAAGAGGTTACATTTGTGACTGTAGCTCGTGGAGCATCCAATCTGGCATCCTGAAAATCCATATGTAAGCCACACTTATATCTTAAACCTGTCAAACAAATAAATGTACAGAAGCAGTAATTTATGTACTTTATAGACTGTTTTGCCCTTTTAGAGCAAAAGCCTAATTTTCAAGTGTTGCTATTTTAACTTCTGGCAGTGCCTGGGAGATAACTGAGGTTCAAAATGTGAATTTTACAAGTAAAATGTGATTCAAAAATTGATTTACCCTGTTCTCACTACATGTGAGACAGAGAAGAGAAAGGCTGGGTGTTTGTGAGCTTTAGGCAAAGGGAAACATATTGCTAAGTACAGAAGCCACGCAGAACTTTGCGGGTTTTCAGTTTAGAAGTGAACTTGAGCCTTTCCCAGTTCAAGTTCTGTTTAGGGCCGGCAAAACATGACTTTCTGATTCAAAGAAATAAGGCTTAAAAAGGCTTATAAAACAGACTCACAGGCTTCTTGTACATCAAATAGCTCTTACACAATGGCATTTAGATGATTTAAGTGTAAATGAATCAAAGACATATGGATTGCATTTCCCTTGAAATACGCATGGGTTTTAAAATGAAGGGAAAACACACTTTGCCAAAATCCTTTTTGGGTTGTGCTGCATCAAAAACATTTGGAAAATGACTTTAAATGTTTGGAAGAACCCCAGACATCGGGTTCAGCCACCCCTGGAGATTAAATCAGTGTCCTTCATCCAATGATAACTAGGCCCCTGTTTTGCAAAGACATTTCTTAAAAATGTCAAGTCCCAAACCTGACACTCCTGAAAACTGACTTTCTTGATGTTTGAATTGCTAATTCAATGATAGGGTCTTATTATGGAGTCTTCCCCAGAGATCAGGAATCCATTTTGTGTTAGTTAAACCACCAGAAGCACATTTCAATTTTACCCGATTTTTCAAGTGTGTTTAAAAAATGTAAGTTCTCTCTGTCCTGGAGGTAAAAATTAATGCTTCTAGGAAGCCAAAAGGAAATCGAGTTTTCAAGCTGAATGAAAGGACTAAATGATCAGAAGATAAAAATGGAAAACTTGTTTGTCGTAAATGTATTTGGGCAGGAGTTCTGACATCACATGCTGTTAGCATACTTTAATTCAAAAAAAGGAAGAAAGAAAAGAAAATGAAGAAACAAGGGGAAAAAGAAGGGAGGAAGAAGAAAACTGAATGACAAATTGACTTTGGACAGGAAAAGAGATTGTAAATGAAATGCAGAAATAAATTGGGTTTAACATAAATAGGTGTTTTCATGAAAATAGCTGAATACCAGTAAGAACAAAACACAAAGTACGACAAATTTAAGAAGACTGATGCACAGGAAGGTGACACGTTGAAATGAATGAAAAATGGGTTGGCACAGGTGTTAAACAAGGCATCAAAAGGAACTAGAGAGAGCTATAGTGTTGAAAAAAAATGGGGTAGAAGATGAAACTGAGAAAAAAAGAAAAACACAGGAGAATACCTACACTGGGAGAAAAGCTACAGAGGCATCGGTAGCCAAAGGAAGTGTAAGAAGGGACCATAGAAAGCATACGAGGGGCTGTATTTAAGTCTGTGCAACTGAACAGCTTATATTGAAAAGACTAGATCAGATTCTGCATGCGGTTCTGATGTGAGAGGAAACAGCTTTCAAAATTGTTTAATGACCTCCTGATAGGAAGGTTAACACGATTATCATGCGGTTCACTGGAGGATGGACAGTGACTCTCAGCATGTCCCTCACTCAATGTGTAATTCCAATATTCTCCTTTACAGGGAGTATAAAATCATTGTGCCACTCAAAGGCATTAGTTGGAAAGTTGGGATGCTTTTAATGAGGGAAGTTCAACATAAAAGGGAAATAAGGAAGGGAATAAAATGGATACTAAGACCTGAGCTCTTTTGGCTTAATTCTGCTCTACTAACTGTGGGGGCATTTGGGGGGCTGAACCTTCTGGAGGTTTCAGTTTGCTCTGGTCCCCTCTCACTTCTGACTGGGCTGCATACATTGTAGGTAAGTAGTATGACATTCTCTGCTTCTGACAGGTTACTGCTCTCCAACCATTTTCTTGTTAAAGTGGGGAAATGTTCTTCACTTTCCCTCTGCTATTCAGACCTCAAAGCAGTACTGCTCGGCAGTGTCCCATGGAGATTCTAATGAGAAGGGTCTTTATAACAGCCTTGCCCCTGATAGTGTGGCATTCACACCACCTGGGTGTGGGAGATGGTGTCGAGGAAAGGAGGAAAATGATCCAAAGAATTCTCTGAGAAATGCTCACCGGTTGTTTCATTTTATGAGCATAAATTACTCCTTTTCTCTTTGGATGACCCATTATTTTTGCCCTAGACTTAGATTCTCTAACTTGATAAACTGTATTGGTCAAGGTAATTCATGCTAGATGCTATAACAATACAACCCTAGGATATTAGTGACTTTACTCACTAAAGATTTTTCTTCTGGCTCATATCACAGTGAGGCAGACAGCTTCCCATTCCATGGTTTCTAGAACCCCAATTCTTCCATCTCGAGGTAGAATCTTCATCTGGGGCCACTTCAATGTCTACTGTGTCATCTGTGTTTAGAGGGCTGTCAAGCAGAAGGAGGAAGACCACATGGCGCATTTTATGTCCATGACTGGAAATGATGAACATGACTCTCATAACATGGTTCCAGCTAAGAGCAAAGGATGCTAGGAAATGTAGTTTTCCTGAGTGCCCAGGGAGAGAAAGTGTGATCCATGATTGTGAAGCTTGTCACTGCCAAGCTTTTTTTTTTTTTTTTTTTTTTTGGTGGTACTGGGGATTGAACCCAGGGGCATTCTACCTTCGGGCTACACCCCCAGCCCTATTTTTTATTCTTTATTTTGAAACAGGGTCTGACTAAATTGTGGAGGGCCTCACTAAGTAGTTGAGGCTGACTGCGAACCCTGATCCTCTGGTCTCAGCCTCCCAAGTACTGGGATTACAAGCATACCTCACCACATCTGGCCTACTAAGGAGCTTTTTGATCCCTAATGCCAATTCTCAAATTATGTTCTCCCTCTAAATTTATACTTCGGGAGTGATACCAGGAATGATATTAGGTTTGAAGGAACCTTACTCCTTGCCTGTTAACCTGGAGCCCTCCGAGATATCAAACCTTCACCCCAATCAAAGGTTTGGTTCCGTGATCCTGTACTTAAGGGTAGATAAGGATACTTCTCCTGAGGTTATAGAGGAAACCCTGAGGTTGATACTGTCTCACGATGGACAGGAATGGAAAAGACTGGGAAATAGCCAGCATCCCTCCTCCAGATTGGGCACAGGAAGTTAGATGGCTGTGGCCAATGGCCTGAGAGAATATCTTTGCTTCCTTTTTGACCAGCAGGCTGGAGAAAAAGTCAAGGGAAGACTACTGAGAAGGAAAGAAAAAAATTGAGCCTGTATTTTAACATTGTGCTTATATTGTAGCTTTGTTTTTAGCAGTTGTGTGGGTTTGGATTCATTCTTAACCTCACCAAGTCTCTGTTTTATTGTCAGTAAGATGGGAGTGGTGATACTTAGGTTGCAAAGTAGCAGGAATCAAACAATTTATACTAGTGGCGTGCTTAATGAATAGGAGGCATTGCAACTAAGGGCTGCTCCATTTTTCTTTTTATTAATACTCTTGCTTTAATGTGGCATTAATGGCAGACATCATGGTGGAAAGAGCATTTTCTTGAATTCTATGGAAGTTTGATGGCACAAAATAGTAAATTAATTTTATTAATAAATTATTAATAAATTTATTTGTTTGCTCATACTTATTTTGTTTTATTTTGATTTGAATTTTTTGGGGGGAATACTGGGAATTGAACCCAGGGGCATTCTACTTCCAAGCTACTCCCACGCCCAGCCCTTTTGTGTGTGTGTGTGTGTGTGTGTGTGTGTGTGTGTGTGTGTGTGTGTGTGTTTTGATACAGGGTCTCACTTAGTTGCTAAGAGTCTCCACATTGCTGAGGCTTAAACCTGTGATCCTCCTGTCTCAGTCTCCCAAGTACTAAAATTTCAGGCATGTGAGACCACGTCTGGCTGTTTGCTCATACATTTATTCAATAAGTTATTCCTACTTTCATATATTTACCAATGCATATTCACTACTGGCAGAACAGCACAACGGATAATGTAGAAATCCCAAATGGATAGTGTGACCTCTGCTCTCTGGATCTGTGTCCTTCAGTGGACAGAGGCATATGCAAAAGTGGAATAATGACAAAGTGGAAGAAGATAAATGACATATACATATTAAATTAAGTACTGAGGTAGTGCAGAAGTGAGAGTAGAGCAGGGAGAGTGGAAACTTTAGGAGACTCTGCAGCATCTGTACTGGGACTTCACTAGTTGTGGCTCTGAGATTTTCTCTATAAGAATTTCAGAGCAACAATGCAGTTGGCAGGAGGCAAAGATGTTTCTTTCAAAGCTATGTGCACAACGCATGAACACCACTTTTGTTGGAATGTTTATTACAAGTCAATAAAAAGAATTTAAATTTTAAAGATGCCTTCATTCACAGTTATAAAAGTATAAAAATTTTAAAATTCTTTTAAAATATTACTTATTTACAGAATGTTAATCTTTGTTGTTAATTTCAGTGATGTTGCTTGAGGGGCTGTATTCATCAGTGTGGTCTGCCATAACAGACTGCCAGGGGCTTGGTGATTAAACACCAGATATTAATTGTTTCATGGTTTTGGGGGATAGAGATCTGAGATCAGGGTACCAGAATGGTGAGTGAGCCACCTTCTCGTTGTCCCACATAGTCGACAGAGGGTTCTGGTGTCACTTCCTTCCTGCTTCCCTCCCTCCCTCCCTCCCTCTTTCTATCTCTCTCTCTCCCCCTTCTCTTTCTTTCTTTTTGAACTGGGATTGAACACAGAGGCATTCTACCTCTGAGCTACAACCCCAACTCTATTTTGTTTTTTATTTTGAAACAGGATCTCACAAAGTTAGCACATGCTGCCCTCCAACCTGTGATCCTCTTGTCTCAGCTTCCCAAGTACTAGGATTACAGGCGTGCAACACCATGCCTGGCTGAAAACTTTTTTTTTCTTCTGTGGTGTTCAGGATTGGAACCCAAGTGCTCTACCATGGAGCCACAGCCCCAGCCCTTTCTTTTTTATTTTTAAATGTGCTTTTATTGGTGCATTGTAGTCTCACATCACAGTGAATATCAATTTGATATTAACATACATGCACACAGCTCTTAGTGTCCCCTCTACCTCCCTGATATGGATTACCGAGAATGACATTGGTATATTCTTATATGTACATATTGTTTATTATAGTAATTCCATTGATATACTTCTTTCTTGCCCTTCCCCTTCCCTTAGACCACCTCCCTTGCTCCACTGAGGGTTCTCCACTATTGTCTGGAGTCCCTTTTGTGTCCCCATTACTCCCTAGGTTGTGCATATTAATGAAAACATATGACCCTTGGCTGATCTCACTTAACATAATGTTCTCCAGGTCCTTTCATTTTCTTGTAAATGATGTTATTTTGTTCTTCTTTGTTGCTGAGTAGAATTCCATTGTGTGTATTTCCCATAATTTTGTAATCCATTCATCTGTTGATGGATACCTAGGTTGTTCCAGACACTTCACTAAAGAAGAGATACAAATTGCCAATAGATACATAAAAAATGTTTAACATCATTAGCAATCAGGGAGATGCAAATCAAAACTACTCTAAGATTTCATCTGACCCCAATTAGAATGGCAATCATTAAGAAGTCAAACAACAACAAATGTTGGTGAGGATGTGGGGAAATAGGGACTCTTCTACACTGTTGGTGGGATTGCAAGCTAGTTCAACCACTATGGAGATCAGTGTGGAGATTCCTCAGAAAACTGGGAATGGATCCAGCTATACCACTACTCGATATCATACCAAAAGGATTGAAACCAGAACACTACAATAATATGTGCATACCCATGTTCATAGCAGCACAGCCCTTTCTGTTCTCATGAGGGCACCAGTTCTATCAGATCAGTGGTGTACCCTGATGCTCTCTCATTCTACCTTGATTACCTCCTTCAAGACCCTAACTCCCAATACAGTCACATGTGGAGTTAGGGTTCAACATATGTCTTGGGGGCACAATGTTGGAGGGGGCAATTCAGTTAATAACAGAGGTTGATGATTCCATCTTAGCACAGAGTAGAGAGGTAATGGGCAGTGTGATCGGCTGTATCCAGTAACTCCCCTGATGTCACAATTAAAAAGTTTAAATGCACAATTCCAATATGATCTGTATGCTTTTAAGGCAATATCTATGTAAATAGTAAACTAATTAAACCTGTTTCTCCCTTTTAGGTAAACTTATAAAGATTCTCATAAGAATAAAGATATAAGTTTCATAATTTTCCATTGCTAGTTTTTTAGAATCCACCCAAGACATTACAGATTGACAAACATTTTTACAGCTGTGTTAGATTTTGTTTATTCTTGCAGGTAATAGATATATTTCAGCCTACACAATTTAATCATGATTGATGGCATGTTCTCAAAAACTAACATACACGGCTTTTAGCAATAAAAATAATCACTATTAGCTGACAGGGGACTGTGGGGACAGCCTGAATTTTTGCAAGAAACTGAGAGTTAATTTCATAGGTGCCAGCTTTCCAAATAAACCACTCATTTGGTAAAATGAATGCCAATAAAATATGAGAAGAAGTTTTGATTCTTGTCTTGTTTACCTCAGGTATCATGACTGAAATTCTCCATGATTTACATTTAATGCTCAGTCTACTTGCTTTATATTTAACACAGCTACCATGTGCTATAAAAAGGGACTTTGGACAGGATATCTGTTGGTGTTAGACTGTTTGTTCTTATGTCCCTTCAGCCAGCACCATCTCTGGAGAAATGTTGGCCCTGGGCAAATCACATGGTGTGCTTGCCCTGCTGCTGCTCCAGCATTTTCATGAAACAGACAGGATGTTTAATTGGCAGCAATGAGTCTGGAAAGGAAAAAGACATCACAGAGGAGCCAAGTACTGCTCAGGTGTGGAAGGAGGAGCAGGGCCAAGGCAGCCTCTAAGCCTAAGCCCACAAGTACTTTGTGAGAATCAGAAAAGAGGGTAGCATTTCTCCTAAGCAGACAGCCCTTGCCTGGGTATATGACTTGGCGAACAGAGTGGAGGCTGGATTTCAGCTCCTGCTTGCTCCTTTGGTGAGACAGCTATCTGCAGTGATATGGGGAGGGCCAAGTTGAGGACAAAATTGAAATATCAACTTTTAGCAGTGCCTATTATACTTTGCACATAGTAAGTAGTTGGAAGATGATGACTATCAACAAATAAGTTATTCATGATTATATTTGAACAGTATTTGATCCTTTGAAGGAGATCACATTCCAGAAAGAGCTTACGAGTCTAGATTCTAATGATTTCCTTAGAAGAAAAGTATGTATGAGTACTGTAGTCAATTTGAAATTTTTTTTCTTGAATAAAATAGTGACATTTTCATAAAAAAGAACATGAATCAATATTTTTACTCTATTTTCTGATGTATCCAGGTAAATTTGAATTTAAAATTTTCTATATTTTTGTGTAAAATAACATGATGTATTCCCTTTGTGAAGTCAGTTCAACAAGCCTTTGTGCACCATCTCCCGAGAGGAGAAGATTGTGCAAACCCAGAGCTAAGATAATGAGTGCTGGGCCCTTTGCTCTTACAGAGTTTTTCTACAGATATGAGAGGAGTTGAAATGTATGCTCAAAGGAAAACCAGAAATTTTCTCTTTAGGTTCAGGACTACCCACATAATTTGCCAGGCCTCTGTTCAAGATGTCTGACATGGTAGGAAACTCAATCTCCCTTTCTCTCTCTCTCTTTTTTTTTTTTTTTTGCGGTACCGGGGATTGAACCCAGGGGCATTCTACCTCCACGCTATGCCCCTGGCCCTAGTTTTTGTACTTTATTTTGAAACCGGGTCTCACAAAGTTGTGGAGGGCCTCACTAAGTAGAGAGAGAGAGAGAGAGAGATAGGGAGAAAGAGAGAGAGAGAGCTGAGGCTGGGCCGCGAACCTGGATCCTCTGTTCTCCGCCTCCCAAAGTACTGGGATTACAAGCATGCGCCACCATGCCTGGCGTCAATCTCCCTTTCTCAATAGCTGTTGTCCCAACTCTTGCAAAAAGGGTGACAACCTCTTTGCTGAGGACAACCTCTGTGCTGGGACAAGCTCATAACCTAGATTCAGGGTGGGTGAGAAGCTCTTTTACAACCCCTGCTCAAGGCCCAGGGCTCTTCCAGCCAGAGGAACAGACCTGCTACCCACCTGCTCCTTCCTGAGATGCTGCAGGCACGGACATCTGCACCCACACTTAGGCCCCATTCCAGGCGAATCATAACAGATACAGTGTTTGACATTGATCTTAAACAATCTCATTTCAGGAGTCCCAGGAGGGAGAAAAGGGGAATATAAGCAGAGTTACCGCCTAAGGGAAAAGCACAAATGTGCAAACCCAGTCTTGTGTGGGGATTGTTGGTCTGTGGAGGGCTCTGCTGACTGGAAAGCAAATGGAGGGTCATGACTCCAGATAAGTCTAGGACGACATTCCTCCATTCAGTAATCTGTTTTTAAGAGCTGACTAGGTCTCAGGCTCTGTGCTAAGTGCTGCTGATACAGTGTTGAGCAAAATCAGATGTGCTCTTTGCTTTCACTGGATTTACACGCTGATGGGAAAATAAGGGTCATGTTGAGGAGGTTCTCAAAGGTCATCTGCATGCAGGGTTTCTCTGCCAACCTGAGAATCCCTCAAGTAGGAAACATCTGTCTTTTGTCTTCCCCAACTTCCACTACTGCCACCCCTAAATTTAAGTAGTTTATTTTTCTACATGCATTTATTACTCTTTGGCCCTATCTCTCTAGTGCTAAGGAATAATATAGTTTTCAAACTTCTTTTTATACTCCTTTCTAGTCTTTATTGGTAGTAATAGTGAAGACAGGAATGTGTTATTAAGGACATCTTTGCCAAGAGGTCACTTGTAGTTTGGTTGGTTGGAATTCAAAGCACATTACTCACTGCTAAACTTTGCTAGCCAGACCCCAGGAACATATTTAGTCCATATGTACCTGCAAGAAATTCTATTAAATATAACTACCACATGCGAAAATACTACTATGGGAAAACTCACTCAAGCAATTCTGAGAAAATACAATTTGTGACTTCGTGGAAACAGGTCTTTTCTGACACGGTGATATAAGGGATTCCCTTTTGGTCATTTTCTGCATCATGTCCCTAATGTCAAGTGTGGGAGCTAAGATTGACTCCAAGGCCTGGAGAAGGGAGGAGTGAAGGACAGATATACAAGGCTGTAGAGTTGGGGCATGGCAGGCTTGGCCTGGGATGGGATCTGGAGTCCTAGAGTGGGAGAGGACTGGAAGACCTAGGTGAATGCTGAAGAACACGAAACTGGGAAGAGAGGTGGAAAGTGGAAGAGAAGATTCGACTTGCTTGTGTTTTCTAACTTTACAGGAAGTCCTGAAGGTGCTAGCATTATGTCTAGTTGCTAAAAGTTATCCTGAGCTGGGTGTGGTCATGCACACTTGTAACCCCAGTACTTGGGAGGCCGAAACAGGAGGATTGCAGGTTTGAGGCCAGCCTCACCAACTTAGCAAGACCTCAGCAATTTGGTGGGACCCTGTTTGAAAAATAAAAAATAAAATAGGGCTGAGGGGGTGGCACTGAGGTAGAACACCCCTGGGTTCAATCCCCAGTAAAACACACACACACACACACACACACACACACACACACACACACACACACTCAAGAAAAGAACAAAAGACATCCTGGAACCACAACCAGCTACTAGATCCTATGAGATAGAAGAATACAGGATTGGTGGTCTGAAGGCTGAGGGGGCACTCTCAGCTCTCTTATTACCATTTCAGGAGCCTTGGTCAAATTTCTTCACTACTCTGAGCTCTGGCTACCTTATCTTTTTTTCTTTTTTGTGGTACTGGGATTTAACCCAGGGACATTCTACCTCTGAGTTACACTTCCAGTCCTATTTTATTTGAAACAGCGTCTCACTAGGTTGTGGTGGGCCTTGCTACATTGTTGAGGTTGGCCATGAGCCTGCGACCCTCCTGTCTCAGCCTTCCAAGAACTGGCATTACAGGCGTGCGACATCACGCCTGGCGTCTGGCTACCTAATCTAAAACTTGGGTGATACTAATGGTCCCTGACATATGAGTTTCTTTTAGGGAATAAGTGAGGCTATAATAAGTGTGTGGATAGTGAATATAACTTCCATACAGGTAGAGATTTTGTCTAACTCATTGCTGAATTCCCAGTGCTGAAAACATGTTCACAGCACTCTCTTTGGGGTAAAATATATATTAAATTGGAAGAGCTTTGTAAGTTAGTGGAGTTTTTAAAAGCTTATCTAAGGGCTGTTTGCAGTTGATTAAGCTATGCTTAATGCTGATGGTTACAAGAATTGAAGATTCTAGAAGAATGTGGTTGTCTGAATTTAAGTCTCAATTTCGTCACTCACAACCTCTGTAACCAGGGTCAAATGTCGTCATCAGTCTCTTCTTCCATGAAATTTTGGGAGTGACAGTATTTGCTTCATAGGATTATTGGTAAAGATGGGATGGGAGACTGCAAAGCATGTCACACCTAGCACATACTAAGCGCTCAGTAATCGGTTGTGCTGACTAGGATGATGACAGCTGTGCTATTGAGGGTAGTTCTCAGCTCTGCCTGGAGGCAACACTCTGAATTTGCCAAACCCGAAGCAAGAAGTGGGTGCTCTCTTTGTGAATCTTCTCTAGCCATCTTGGGGGGGGGTGCGTGTGTGGCCCTGAGTCTGGCAGGGACAGAGCTGAGCAGAGCTGTTCACAGCAAATCTGCGACGCTGATCTTCTCATCTGTCTCCTAAGCTGTGGGTGGCTCCTTCTTTGGGAAGCAAGTTAAAATCAGAACTTGGAACAAGCTACCCTCCAAACAATGCTCTCAATGCCTTTTCTGCCATTTAATTAATGCCAGTCTAATTTTATAGAAAGTATATAAATACGATTTATGCATATTTGTACCTATACTTTCCTGTGAGGCTTGCCGTGAGGTACATAGCTATGTAAATCATATCCTTCTGATAAATACCTCTGGCCTGGATACTTAACATTATTTTTATAGCCCTATTTGGGGAGCTCAGCAAGTAGAGCATGGATATCACTTAGCCTAGCCTTCAAGTCCACCAAGGGGTGGACCTCCCCTTTCTTCTGGATTATCTTTTGCTGGGGGATTTAGGTAGATTTCAGCTGATAGGTTTCAGGATCCCTCTTGCTTTTGCTTTCCTGCAAGTTCTTGTCAATCTAACTCAAGAAACCGACAGCAGTTCATGGGATGCCACTTGCAGGTTATGAGGACATGATCCATGCATTCTGTTTCAAACTCCATTTTTAGTGAATATAAAATTAAGGTAGGCCATGATTTAAATACACTCAAGTTCTGAGTTACCTCAAAACCCCTGCAGGTTTGAACAAGGATCAACTGGGGGTCGTAGAGTTGTTTTACTGAGCTTTTACAATGTTGCTTGTACAGTATCTGTAAGCATGTGCACCAACAAGCAGATTTTATTAGAAGTAATTTTGAAGATTTGGGAGAAAAGCTTTTTTCTTTTTTACCAAACATGGATGTAAAAAATTACACAGAAATCAGCATTGTCAAGTCACACAAAGTGCAATCATAAGCAGAAGGCTTGAAACCTGTTTTTGCTTAAAGCCTTTATTTGATTTAGCAAAAACAACAGCAATAAATTGTATTCAAAAGCACTTTTGATCCTTTTGCAACAGTATTACTGCAGAGCCGGGTCTACATCATATCACCGCTTTTTTTAAAAAAAAATTATTTGGGTCAATTTTCCATAGGCTTCCCAAATTATCTAAATCCGTATTTACAATTCCAGAGACAAAGCATTATTCAGGCTCTAGTGCCCAGCATTGGGTGTTATTAGGCAATGATTGTAGCACTGATCTTACATTTTTATTTTTCTGAAATCTTCCATGGAAATTGCCGAATCCCAGAGATTAAAATGCAAAAATGTGTCTTTAAAATATTTAATTCAAGCAATCCTGTTCTATCTTCCTACTGAAATGTTCAGATTTATTTAATCTTTCCCTTTATTCCCCTTTCCCCTGAGTAATATATTAATATTTTGAAACCCTGAGTTGTCAGTGCCTACCTACAATCAATACTCAATAGGAATATAAATGGTAATTACAGGACAATATACCAACAAATATATCTTGGGCTCAAACTTCATTAAATCTTTTTAAAATACTTTTATTGGTGCATTATAGTTTCACATCATAGTGTAGTTCATAGTGATAGTGACATACCTCTACACAGTACTTGGTGGGCTTTCCACCAGCTTCATTAAATCCTGAATGGCTATAACTAGATTTTTTTATCTTTTTTTCTTATGCTACCCTGTTACATAAGATCTAGTACCTCACTGGCTCTTCTTCATTCTTTTGTCAAATTACTGCCCCAGAAGAGATGATTTTAAATATTCCCCAAATCCTTTGTTTAACTAACATATAGTAATATTTATGATTTATGTGACAGAGGATATATGCCAATTATAAAAGTAGGAATTTGCTTTAATTTTTCAACAAGCCCTCAAGAAGTCAAAGGAGGTAGAAGTGTCTCTATTTGAAGTGTGATGACATTGAGGTGCAGGCAGGTTAAATGAGTCGCCCATGGTTACACTGTCAGGGACATGGCAGCTAGAGGGATTCAGTTCTTCTTTCTATTTATGACCCAGCACCAAATGTTGATTATCAGATTAGACAAGCCTCTAAGTAGAGGATTGGCCAATTCAGTGTCGAGACAGCTATAGGCAGCAAAGGGTACTCATTCTCTGAAGCTTCTTATGGCATTCCTGTACATCCAGCTCCCTGGATGCTCTCTTGAATTAGTCTTAAGTTGTAATGGTGATTTGGAGCATGCTAGAATATAGCATCAGAGACCTGGGGAGGTCCAGGTAGTGGACTGGAATAGCTGTAGCTATTAAATATCTAGGTCATCCTTTATATAGGGTTGTAATATATACTCTAGCTTCTGATTTCAGTGCTGACAGAAAGGAAAAAAAATCCATCCCACTAAAATGTAGTCAGACAGCAGTTTGTCTTTCCAAAACATTATTAGGTGTTATTACAGAATGTGAACACCTTTCATTCCTGACAAACAGGAAATGTATGCTGCACTACTGGTATGTCAATCAGAGTGATAACATCAATTTTATGGTTTTTAATTCATCCCCACCTCCTGCCGAGCCTTTTGCTCATCCCAAATTATGAATCTTAAAAGGTACATGATTAAGAAGAAGAAGAAGAAAAAACCATCTCTGCCTGTGTGAAGAGTTTGGAGCTAGATATCTAAGAGATTTGCAGAGCATGTCCTGACCACTCAGTCGCTGGACAAATGACTTCTTTCCTGCAGTGGGGAGCACCCGCATGCCTTCACTACAACATTTTGCTAGTAACTCAAGCAGATATCTTTTGTGTATTGCCACCCATACATTTGGAAGGAACGGAAGGGAAATAAGTAATGTATTAAATGCTCTACTCGTCAGTCCACAATGCTTCCGAGTCGCCTTTCAATTTAAGTTTTCAGTATCTATTTCTAGATCTGTGGTGTTTTGTTGCCTTTTGATGTATTATAATAAATAGATTGGAGCCTGGCTTTGCAGGAAACAGAGCAGTTTTTCTCACAGTTCTTTCCTTTCCACCCTTTTATTGTTTTCTTCTACATAGAGTGAAAAGGAAGAGAACTGTCAGTTCCGTATGAAGGGAGGCTGTTTAAAAATAAATAAATAATGTGTGCGTATGTGGCGTACACACATACTCATGCACACACAAACACACACACACTCTAGTTCACAACAGGGGGTTTGGGAGCCTGGGGTGTTTGAATCTGTCCTCCCTTGTTCCTCTCTTGTTTCTGGTGAGGAGCCATTTTTCTTGTTTTTTCCTATGCAGCTCCACCTGGCCTCCATTTGCTGCCACAAACTCTGCAAATATCACACACTTATTTAAGATTTAGGAATGTGATCTGAGAGTTGCTGATTGGGAGGTGAAACAATAATTAGTCGTTGGTTATGGTCAATTTCCCCTCCTGGTGCTGACTACAAAATGAATGCTTCACTGTTGGCAGACAATTCTCGATCTGCTGATAAGCACATGATGAGCTTTTTCATGGGTCTTTAATAAGAACTTTCACTGTATAGAGGCCTCCATGTTTAAATCACTCTTGGCCATTTCAGCCTCAGTCCTAACATTTTCAGTGCTTGAGTGTCACGGCATGAGTGCATGGAGCCTTAAAGTAATCCATGTGGCATTTGCTTGTACAGGATTTCTCATTCTACTTTTACCACAACTTCTCTATGATTCAGAATTGAAGTATGCTGGTCCCTTCCATGCAAGAAAGAAAACATAGAAAATGAGCAAGAACTCTTTTTTTTTCCCCTGGTGGGGCACCAGCATAAAACACGGAGTTCTGAGAGTGATGATAACTAGGCATGCACAAATGTGGTTAAGGCAGTGAGGCCTGTCTTAGAGGGAGGAATTGCCCTGCAGAAAATCTGCCCTTTCCATGTGGGAAGAAGGAAGCCATCATGAATCCTGTCAAACGACCCACCCCACAGTGTGGCTGTGTTTGGATGGCACCTCTAAGGAAGCAATTAGGCCAAATGAGGTCATGAAGAGCCCTATATGATAGGATTAATGTCCTTAAAAGAAGAGACTCTCCCCCCATACACAATAGGAAAGACTGGGAAGATAAAGAGAGAAGATGGATTTATGCAAGCCAGAGAGTCCTCACCAAAGAAAGAATCTTCTGACATCTTGAGCATAAATTTCTAATCTCCAGAACTGTGAAAAAATAAATTTCTATTGTTTAGCCACCCATTCTATTTGTTTTTTTCTGTTTTGTTTTGCCATATTGGGGATTTAACCCAGGGGATGCTCTACTACTGAGCTACACCCCCAGCCCTTTTTACTTTTATTTTTAGGGGGATGGAGATGCAATGAAGGTAACAGTTTAAATTATGCTAGGTTCATATACAAAATTATAAATGCCAATTTCAATGACATATACCAGGAAGGGGAGGCACTCAGGCGGGATCCGGAGGGAAACACACCAAGTGCTGTGTGCATGTGTGTTCCTATCACTCTGACCTCATTATGATGTACAATTATGATGCACAAACAAAAGTATAAAGCCGGGCGTGGTGGCGCACGCTTGTAATCCCAGTACTTTGGGAGGCGGAGACCAGAGGATTCGGGTTCGCGGCCAGCCTCAGCTCTTTCTCTCTCTCTCTCTCTCTCTCTCTCTCTCTCTCTCTCCTCTCTCTACTTAGTGAGGCCCTGCACAACTTCATGAGACCCGGTTTCAAAATAAAGTATAAAAAATTGGGCCGGGGGTGTAGCGCGGAGGTAGAACGCCCCTGCGTTCAATCCCCAGTACCGCCAAAAAAAAAAAAAGTATAAAAACAAATAAAATTGGGCTGGGGGTGTGGCTCAGAGGTAGAATGTCCCTGAGTTCAATCCTCAGTCTTACAAAGAGAGAGAGAGAGAGAGAGAGAAAGAGAAAGAGAGATAAGGGGATGTAGCTCAGTGGTAGAACCCCCGTGTTTATTCCCCAGTGCCACACAAAAAAAAAGAAAAAGAAGAGAGAGAGAGAGAGAGAGAGAGAGAGAGAGAATAAAACAACAGATTTGTAGCTTCCTCCATAAAAAAAAAAATCTTGAAACAGAGTCTCTCAAAGTTGTGATCTTCCTGACTCAGCTTCCCAAGTACTGGAATAACAGGTGTGCACCATTGTGCCTGGCTCTATGGTATTTTTTATGGCAGCCTGAGCAGACTAATACAGTGACTAAAGCCAAATCTTGTTCAAATAGTTCATTATCCCAAGGAGTAGATAGGGAAGGAGTAGCCCTGGAAAGATATATGAATTAGATATATGCTCATGAGCTATGTCCCGTTGGGATTAAATCTCAAAGTTATCAGTTGGGCCAAAATACCCTCAAAGTCAGAAACAACGGAGTCCAAGTGGTTCAAACATTCTATACTTTATAGAACTACACATAGCGCTACCAGTGTCCCCATAGCTATGAGGTGAAAGTGAGAATAATGGGAAATACAAAGACTGCAAAGGGATGAGTCTGTGTCTTAAGGAATGAATAACAGTTTCCAGTGAACAAGGTGGAAGAATGTGCACGCTCCTCGAGAGAACTGCGGTACATGAAAGCAGACTAGATCCTGGATTCTGGAGACTTCCACTAATTTGGTACAGCTGGAGCTCAGGATGCACACAGAGGAGCTATGGAAGGTAAGGATGGGAAAATAAGAGCCAGGTTTTTAAAAGTCTTTGTATGTTAAATTAGAAATTAGATTTTAGTCTGTAAGTAACATGGATGACATAAAATAATTATTTTCTGTTTGGTTATAGAATTAGGTTTGCAGTTTAGAAATGTACCCTGGACACACCATAGAGATTGCACAAGAGCCTAGTTTTAGGGAATGATGCTAGACCATAAATTCCCTATGAATGATTACAGAAAAGCAGTCATGACACATTACCTTCTTAGCTAAAGGACTCAGCTCAAATTTTTACCCACTTCAGGATTCAAGTAAGGCTTTCTTCTTTTAATGATGGCACTTGAATAGCTCTTATTTCTAGAAAAAAAAAGTGAGTCTTGTTCTTGTGGATGCCACACTTCACAGATGACACCCATTCACTGGACCTCATCAAAACTGGAGTGGTCCCTGGTTAGTGGGCTAGAGGCTGGTGGGAAACCCAGCGTTCACCTCCTTCTCTTTC